>PVIH01002702.1:0-180493 GCA_004025045.1 Sigmodon hispidus
GATTAGTTTGGCTAAGGGCTTATCTATCTTGTTAACTTTCTCAAAGAACCAACTCTTAGATTCGTTGATTCTTTGTATTGTTCTTTTTGTTTCAATTGTATTGATTTCAGCTCTAAGTTTGATTATTTCCTGCCGTCTACTCCTTCTAGGTGAGTTCGCTTCTAATTGTTCTAAGGCTTTCAGCTGAGCTGTTAGGTCTTTAGTGTGGGATTTCTCTAGGTTTTTCATGTAGGCGTCTAGCGCTATGAATTTTCCTCTTAAGACTGCTTTAATTATGTCCCACAAGTTTGGATACATTGTAGATTCATTTTCATTAAATTCTAGGAAGACTTTGATTTCTTTCTTAATTTCTTCCTTGACCCAAAAATGGTTCAGCTCAGTGATGTTTAGTTTTCATGAGTTGGTAGGCTTTCTTTGGGTTTTGATGTTGTTGAACTCTAACTTTAGGCCCTGGTGGTCTGATATGTTACAAGGAATTATTTCCATTTTTTTTGTATCTGTTCATATTTGTTTTATGACCAATTATGTGGTCAATTTTGGAGAAAGTTCCATGAGGAGCTGAGAAATATGTATATTCTTTTGTTTTGGGTGAAAACTTCTTTAGATATCTATTAAATCCATTTGCATCATAACCTCTTTTAGAATCCTTATTTCTCTGTTGAGTCTCTGTCTGGTTGACCTATCCAGGGATGAAAGTGGGGTATTGAAGTCTTCCACTATTAGGGTGTAAGAATTGATTTGGGATTCGAGCTTTAGCAGTGTTTCTTTTACGTAAGTAGGTGCCCTTATATTAGAGGCATAAATATTCAAGATTGAAATCTCCTCTTGACTAATTTTTCCTGTGATGAATAAGTAGTGACCATCTTGGTCCCTTTTTATTGCTTTTAGCTTAAAGTCTACTTTATTAGATATTAGGATTGCAACCCCGTTTGTTTCTTAGGACCGTTTGACTGGAAAATCTTTTCCCAACCCTTTGTTCTAAACCTGTGTCTGTCCTTACAGTTCAGGTGTGTTTCTTGTAGGCAACAGAAGGATGGCTTCTGTTGTTGTATCCATCTTGTTAGTGTGTGACATTTTATAGGAGAGTTGAGTGCATTGATATTAAGGGAAATTAGTGACCATTGATTGATATTTCCTGCCATTTTTGGTGGTAACTTGTTTGTATTTCCTTTCTCTGGAGTATTCTTCTGTGGACTTATTGATTGTTTGTGATTTCGTGGGTGTATCTGGGGTCCTTAGATTGGAGTTTTCCCTCTAATACTCTCTGTAGTGCTGGATTGGTATTGTTGCAGTCTGACTTTGTCATGAAATATCTTGTTTACTCCATCTATGGTGATTGATAATTTTGCAGGGTATAGTATTCTTGTTTGACAGCCATGCTCTTTTACCGTCTGTATAACTTCTGACCAAACCCTTCTAGCTTTCATCATTTCCATTGAATAGTCAGGTGTTATTCTGATGGGTCTGCCTTTATATGTAAGTTGGCCCTTTACTTTTGCAGCTCTTAAAATTTTTTCTTTGTTCTGTATGTTTTGTGTCTTGATTATAATGTGGCGCGCTGACTTTTTTTGGGGTCATATCTATTTGGTGTTCTGTAAGCTTCTTGTATCTTTATAGGCATTTCCTTCTTTAGGTTAGGGAAGTTTTCTTCTATGATTTTATTGAAAACATTATCTGTGCCTTTGAGCTGGTATTCTTCTCTTTCTTCTATTCCTATTATTCTCAAATTAGGTCTTTTCATGGTGTCCCAGATTTCCTGAACATTTTGAGTTATGGCTTTTTTAGTTTTACTATTTTCTTTGACTGATATATCTATTTGAGCTACTGAGTCTTCCACTTCAGAGATTCTATCTTCCATCTCTTGAACTCAGTTTGTTATGTTTATATCTGTGGTTCCAGCTTTTTTCTTCAGATTTTCTATTTCCATCTTTGCCTCATTTTGTGCCTTTTTTATTGCTTCTATTTCAGCTTTTAGTTCCTGGCATGTTTCTTTCATAGATTTGTTCATCTCTTCCAATTTTTTGTTTGTATTTTCTTCTATTTCTTTGAGGCTATTTTTCATATCTTCTTTGAGAGCTACGATGATCATCAAAAAGGAATTTTTGATGTTGCTTCCTTCTGTTTCCTCTTCATTGCTCAGTTCAGGTCTTGTATTTGTAAGATCGCCACTCTCTTCTGGAGTTACCATGTTGTTCTTTTTATTATTATGTAATTTTTTGCACTGGCGTTTGCCCATGACTTCAGTGGTTCACGATTAGATGGCTCCTGGTCAGTTGTGGCACTCGGGCTTGTGTGCCTCCTGTCACCTCTCTGGGCAGGGTCTGAGTCTGTCCTTCAGAGACCCCAGAAGTTATCTGTTTGCTCAGTTGGAGGTCGAGGTGGGTAGCTGTGCAAATTCCCTCAGCAGCAGCTGTGGGTATGGTGACAGGCAGACTTTATCTGTGCCTGCTACAGAGTGTGCTGGGACTCTGCAGACAGCACCTGGTCCCGGAAGCAGAACCCAACTGATGGGCCTTGCTCTCATTTCTAAAACTCTGTTTCATTTTAACCCTGTTCTCCTCATATCTTTCTTGTTCTATTTTCTTTTTTCTGTATTGTGCCATATATTTGGCACACTTTATAGATCCTTCATTTAGTTCACCAAACTTTTTTTCAAGACATACTAATATCGTATCTTTTTTTTCTTGTTTCTCTTTTTGAGTGTGGGTGTGTGTATGTGTGTGTGTGTCCAATGCACATACACTTATCTGTTACTGGGAACTGATTTGAGGGCATCTTACTAGAGGTGACACACAGTCTACCATTGAACCTTATAAGTCAAACCATTGTTTTGTACATTTTGAGGCAGTTTCCCTGAGTCACCTGAACTGACCTTTAACTCACTTTGCAGCCTATTCACTCCTTGGGATTCTTCTGCCTCATGCTCCTGATACTGGCCTGTGCCTCAATACTTGGTATAAGCATAATTTTAATTTCTGTGTTTTTCACTCTTGACATTTATATTTTATTGATTTTCAGATTTATTTGTATAGTTTTAGCATCTTCCCTGTATTATAATCCCTTCTTTAAAAAAAATACTAATATCTTAAAATACTAAGTGCCTTCATTTTATATTCTAACAAATCCTTTGTCTAACATTTTCTGTTTGAAAATCTTTTCCATCATAGACTTGTTATGTGGAGGAATGATGACATTTTAATCATGCATGTCCTTTGATCAGTCTTGCCCTACTTCCTTGTGTGTTTGTGATTCTGACAGTGAGCACCCATTAATAGAGAGTCTTCTGCAAGTGTTCCTTGAGGGCTGACTGAATCTTGGATGGCCTGCTTACATGTGTTTTTCTGAGTTCTTGAGGACACGATCAACAAGGGAAAGGTCTGAACTAAAATACTACTAATAGTACAGTTTAAATTATAGGGTTGATATGAATTCAGTCTGCAAATTCTTGTTTTCAGACCTATTAAGAATTATTAGTACACGCAGCCTTTCTCATAAATCTAGTACCACATTATATGGCAGGTAATTATCCTTCCAATATTTTTCTTATTAGTCTTTTAATTGGTATTTCAGCCTCTTGGGGTCCTAGGCAGGAACAATCACTTTTTAGACCTCACCTTGACTTGTTTTGCTTCCTCCTATTGTCTGTCCTCAGACTCAACGCTTACAAATTGAATTTTATGTTGGTCTAAACATTAGGAAATGTTTTCTGAGTGACAGTTCCACTTCCCTGTAATAGTCACCATTTTCATTAAGGCTTTTTTTCTAAGTAGGCTGGATCGGAGCATATTGTTTTTCTGAGTGACTGAAATAAAATGTTGATTTTGCTTTAGTGTTTTCTTCTTAGGCTAGTTGGGATGTATGTCTGTAGTTGCATGTGCATTCTGCCAATAAAAACATGTATGATCCCTTTTTTATTAAGAATAAATGATTTTCTAAATTTAGCATAACTATGCCAGAGGATAACATGAATACTGTCCATTTAACAGTATTCTGGGTCTCTTCTATTTTCTGCTTATGTTGCTTTTTCTGACTCCACGATGGCCCTTCAAGAAAATAGTCAACCTAGAATCTGTGATTGTAAGAGCTTCATGTTTCCACTTCTAGAAAGAGATAAAAGGAAACTTAGAATGCAGAGATTGTGTAAGGCCTTCAATTCATGAGTATTTGGTTTTGGTTGGGTTTTGAGATTGTTTTTATTTGCCCGCTTATCTTTTAAGTTGCATTCACTTGTATCTTATATTTCTTTAAATAAAAAAAGACACAAAATCTCAAGTGGGAAATAAATTTGTTTGGATATCACCATAAATTTACAATTTCTTTCCAAGAAAAAGCAACAACAACAAAAAATATTCGTGTATGTATCACTTAAGTTCATTTATCTGCCATCTTGGGGGAGTAACTCCTATACAGGTTTCTAATCTCCAGTGAGTTAGTGTCAGCTCTGGAGACATATCATTCATGTGTTTGAAATATCTCACCACAGATAGACATCTGCAAATAGATTTGCTATATTTAAATATTGGTAGAAGCTCCATTTGTTAAAAGCTATAGTGTATGTTGAATTTTGAGTAAGTACCTGATGCTTAAAATTAGAAATTTTATCCTCACTGTAAAAAATATAATGAAAAAAATGGATTCTGGCTCACTCTAAAGAAGGCAAGCAGCCACATGACTGAGAAAACTCTAAAACATCTGAGGTCTGTGCAGTGGATCATGGATGCCACAGTGTTTGAATAGTGTGTGCAGCAGCAACAATACTAATCTGACATTATTCAGGTATAACACCATTAATAAACTATAATTTATTCATATATCTGTTAATTTTTTCTCTAGTCATTTGAGTGTGATTTATGAGACTGCTGACAGAGCATGTATGCACACATTCACACACACACACACACACACACACACAAATCTCAACTCTGTCTTGAGATTTGTGTGTGTGTGTGAATGTGTGCACACATGTGCCACATATGTGCAGATGCCCACAGAGACCAAAAGGGAGCAATGGATTCCCTGTTTTAGGCAGTCCTGGTGGTTGGGTCCTGGGTACCAAGTTCAGGTCCTTTGGATTAGAAGCAAGTGCTCTGAATTGCTAAGTCTTTTCTCCAGCTATTTTTGCCTTGAAACTTCAGAGTTCACGATATATGGAGCTTGAAATCTTACAGTTTACATTGTAGAGAATGTTGTTGATGTGTACTGACTTCTCAGTCTCTTTTGAGAGTTCATTTGAGGAATTTCCTGCTTGTAACATGGTGGAATTGCCCAGAAAAAGACATGGGAAAAAGCACAAGAAAATGATTAAAGAATTAGGTTTTAAAATAAGAAATGAAAGGAAGAAGGCCAAATTCACTCTCCATTTTACTGCTGAGGTGGTTGGTTTGTGAAGCAGCATTGGTTTTAAGATCGTTTACTAGCAAAAGCATTGAAAACAATTGCAGTAAAGATCAGTACAAGCAAATACTGATCTTAACTGTGACATCAACAGTATCAGATCTACATTAATATTTTACAGGGCTTAGTGTGTTTTTCCTAAATGCTTTGTCTTAGACTTGGCTGCTCAGTCATCTTGTCAATAATGTGTACAACCCAATGTTTTCTAAGTAAATAGTGTTAATTAATTGTGCTGTCTCTACTGTTCTTACCTAAGGACTAACACTGAAATAGAGTTTACCACCAAGAGCATTCTAAGTGACAATGGCCTGCATCAATTACAGACTGGAAAGCTGATGGCTTTTGATGAATTATCTTCTACAGAGTTTTGCATATTTGAACTGGATGTGATCAATTTGCCAGTTCAAGCTTGAACTCAACAAAAATATGGAGTGGCTTCTGCAAGAACTCTGTGGGTAAAGTGCCTGCCATATAAGCATGGAAACCTGAGTTTGGAACCAGAACATCCATGTAACAAGCTGGGCATAGCAACATGTAATCCCATTAATGTAGATGCAAATGGATATATCTCTAAAGCACCCTGGTGCGCCAGTCAGCATGCAGCGTAATTGGTGAGCTCCAAGTTCAGTGGGGAATCCTGTCTCAAAAAGTTAAGATAGAGAGCAACTGAAGAAGACATTGGACATTGACTTCCATCATTCTTAGGCTCATATACATTCACATACATACATGCACACCTCATACAGGCTTATCCACAAATTATGCAAATTATAAAATGTTCTGTGTGGTGGGCCCACCTTTCCACTTTTAGCAAATTTATTTGACAAAAAAAAATCTTAAGTCAATCTAGTGTTAGCTGATCTACAACCAGAATAGGAGAGAGTTGTGCTTTTGAAAAATAATATTTTTTGAAATTATAATATAATTGCATTGTTTTTCCTCTGTCTCTCCAATGTACCCTTCCTCTGCTCTCTTTCAAACTCATGGCTGCTTTTTCTTTACTTGTCTTGGTGTGTGTGTGTGTGTGTGTGTGTGTGTGTGTGTGTATGAATAAATATGTTGAGTATATATATATATATTAATATAAATAATACCCCTTGGTATTGGATATCTAATTTGTATGCTTTTCCTTGGGGAGAAGACTTTCTCCCGCTCTCAGAGCTCCTTAATTACTTGTCATTCTTTGTCTATGGTTGAACACTCTGCAGGGTTTTTTATCTTTGTATGTTAACATAGTCATTACTGTCATAGTTGTTCAGGGTCTTGTTTAGACAGCCATGTTGCTGAGACTTTGTGGGTATAATTTTTTTGGCATTTAGGAGATAGAATCTCACAGCAAAGTTCCCAGTCCTCAAATTTACTGCATTTTGAAGGGAGATATGTAACTATGATAGAAAGGTCTTAGACGATGGCCCTTGAAAGTTAGGCAAGGCATCGTCTTTGGTGGCTGAAATAGGTAATAGATAATAGGATAATCAGCTATCAGTTAATAATTTTATGAATAGATAGATTAAACTCACTGTGTTCTTCTGAAGCAAGTCTAGTAGAAATTCTCAGCCAATAACACAAATTGTATGCTAGCAAAGATCACAGTATGGATAGTTACTATTGTCTACTGTCTCAAAATATTGACCAAAGTATAGCCAGGGGCTAGAGAGTTGATAGAAGAGTGGCATGCTTTTTTGTCTGAAGACTAATGCTATAAACAGAGCTTCTGCCTTTGATGCCTAGCACACAGAATTCATTAGAAACTAATAGACTGCCCACAGTAATTATGGCTGACAACAGCTGATTGCATCAACAGAAATTGGGCTACTAGAGTAAAGCAGTCTTGTAGCAGTCTATCCTTGTATAAATGTAAGATCTCTGGATGCAAGTATGTCTGGTCGTAGGTATGTGAATATAAATGTGGTTGTCCTCCGATGCCAGAAACACTGAATCCCCATGCTGTTGGAGATATAGGTGGTTGTGAGAAGCCTAATATGTCTTCTGGGAACTGAAGTTGGTTCCTGCGTAAGAACAGCATGGACTCTTAACCACTAGGCAATCTCTACAGTCCAGTGCACTCATTTTAAAGCTACTGGCTTGCTTAGGAACCACATTTAGAGGTAATGTAGAAGAATGACTCTCATCTAAAATCCCTCACTGAGGTGTTAATTAAGTATGTTGATAGCATTAGGAGGGGGTTGTGTCCTCTCTATGTATTTGGAGAGCTGTATGTTGGATTGCCACGTGGATGAACTGTTAGTTATTGCTGATTTTCTATTAATTTGTTTCTTTTAATAAAATAGATTTCAATTATTTTTAGTGTGTCCAACCAAATTGGTTCACTTTCCTTACCTTATATGCAGTTATGGTTGACCATGTAAAAGCTTAGGCAAGGGGCCAAGAGGTAGTAATCCCTTGAGATTGCACATTTTCTAAATAAAAGGCAATGCCCATTTTCCCATTATTTCCATTGCTACTAGAACTCTTTTCTTATTTTTTTTAATTTAAAAGTTTTTTTTTTTTTAACATAGCACTGTTCCCCCTCCTTCCCTTCCTTCCAGTCTTCCCCCGCTTCCGCCACCCCATCCGCCCATCCATTCTTCAGAAAGGGTAAGGACTGCAAGGATGAGTTCATGCAGTCTGTTGTATCAAGTTGAGGGAGGACCAACTCCCCCCCCCCAAACCAGTATCAAGGCTGGTCAAGGTGTTCCTCTGGAGGGAAAGGGCCCCAGGAAGCCAGTTGATGCACTAGGAATAAATTCTGGCCCCACTGCCAGAGGCCCCATAAAATGCCTATGTCCTGCAGCTGTCATTCACATTCAAAGGCTTAGTTCAGTCCCATGGAGGTTTCCCAGCTGTCAGTTCAGAATCAGTGAGCTTCCATTAGCTCAGGTCAGCTGTCTCTGTGGGTCTCCTCATCATGATCTTGACCCCTTTGCTCATATAATCTCTTCTCCCTCTCTTTGCCTGAACTGGGAGCTAGACCCAGTGCTTAGCTGTGAATTTCTGCATTATAGAGGGAGGCCAGTTCAGGCACCCTCTCCACTATTGCTTGAAGTCTTATCTGGGGTCATCTTTGTGGGTTCTTGGGTAATTTCTATAGCACCAGGTTTCTCTCCAACCCCTCAATGGCTCTGGCTCTCTCTATCAAAGTATCTCTTTCATTGTTCTCCCTCTTTGCCCTTCCCCCAACACAACCATCTCATTTCCTCATGCTCTCTTCCCACTTTCCCTTACCCCTTCCCTTTATGGTCTCAACGTACTTAGGAGATCTTCTCTGTGTTCCCTACTCACTGGATTCCATGGCTATCTCTTTTAGGTTCCTCCTTGTTATCTAGCTGCTGAGGAGTTATGGATTATAGTCTTGTTATCCTTTGCTTGGCTTCTAAAATCCACTTTTGAGTGAGTATATACCATGTTTGTCTTTCTGGGTCTGTGTTACCTCACTCAGAATGATTTTTTTCTAGATCTATCCATTTGTCTGCAAATTTCAGGATGTCATTTTTTTAAACTGCTATGTATGTATTACTCCATTGTGTAAATATATCACCTATGTTTAATCCATTATTTATTGGAGGGGCATCTAGGTTATTTCCAGGTTCTGGATTTTACAAATAATGTTATGGACATAATTGAATAATTGTCTTTGTATTCTTTTTGCATTTCTGACTTTTATTTTCATACCTTAAGAATGGGAGATTCACAAATATGTTTGCCTCACATATTTGTTTTAAGAAAACTGAAAGAAGTATACAGGAGAATACAACTAACTATTATTATTACTATTATTATTATTGTTATTTATTTTTAGAAAATAAAGTCCTCTTTTTCCATGTATTCTCTTGCTCTTCCTCCCATACCCCTCCCAATCTCTCCCTGTCAGCCTACAACCTCCCTCCTCCTCATCCCCCCATCTCCTCCCCTAAAAGGGCAAGAATTCCCAAGGTGGATCAACTTACTTTTAAACTTCAAAAGAAGATTTATTTTCTTCTCTAGTTGACAAGGATCCAAACTCCATTCTAAATCTAACTCTGCTAAGTTGATGAAGGTTGTGTGATAGCTGCAGAGAAGGGAAGCAGGAGCAGAACTCAGCAGAAAACCTTAAAAAGTATGGCAAATGATAAAGGGACTGAGATTATTTATAGAGGTGTTTATAAATGTCTGTGCAAACTCACATTAATATTTACTTTAGTTTAGGGGTACTAAAAGCATGATAAATGATATGACTTCATAATACCGAATTTGCCACTTAATGATTATCATTGAGAAGAAAAAATAGTATATATACATATATACATAATATACACACATATATATGTACACAATATTCCATATCAATAAGTTGTAGTTCCTAAATTTTCTCCTAAAATACCCCCCAAACAAAACTGAGAGACATCTTTAAGTGTTTCTTAACATTTATGGCCTTCTAGGTTCAAAACACATTGTATGTATTATATTATTTAGTTTACCTCTCAGTAACTGTAAGTTGAAAATGAAAATTAAACAATGTGTCCAACTCTGCTCATATTTTAAATTCAGTTGTTGGGAGTTAAGCCTACCCATGTAAAAGTCTCTAATTTTTCCAGTAGAATTCATAAGAGAAAACCAACCAGCACAGGATTTCATTTTTGTTAAAGCAAAATATTGAAACAGTGCGGTGGTATTAAGGGAATAGGAATGTTTTCTCTAATAGGAGAAGCACCCATAACAAAGAAGCTTAAGGAACATAATAGATGGTGTATTTTAGAGGTTTTATGTGAATACACATACTTATAAATTAAACATGAATATGCATTAAACTAATTGCATATGGAAAATATCTTTGGTTAAGCAAAACCAGCTTAAAAACAAGCTGCGTAATAGCAGCAGACACATTTATTTAGTAAGCAAATTACTAAGTAACTTCTTTGCTTTTGCTATTTCTCTATCTTTCAAAGCAAAAGCAGGCCATCAGCATGAAGAAAATTATTTTTACTGTGTATATTGTTAACTAAACTTAAATAAGATGTAATTATTATCAATTTAATAAAATTCTAACATTACACATACCATAGAAAAGGACTTTTTTTATATTACAGTCGCCATGAAAGATAGTGTACCTCAAATGGGTATCAAAATGATAATCAGATCAACATTTGTCTTTTAGTCTCACAAAACACCTCTGTTGAAGTAGTGAATAAGTAGCTATTAGATATTACAAATATCTTCTAGTGCCTCAGATCAGTACTGGTATAAAACACTGGCTGTGAATAAATAAGGTTCATAAAATAAACTAATTGATTTTGAAATGTCACATTTTAAATGATTTTTTTTATCATTCTATGTAATATATTTAAATTTGATCTAAAATATATTAAAGATTTCTAAATGATAACAAACTAAAGGCTACATTAAATATAAATAGCTTTTTTGAATTTTCTGTTCTAATTTTTTAAAAATAGGATCTCACTCTTTAGTCTAGGTTAGCCTGGGACTCACTGTGTAGCCCAGGCTTGCCTAGAACTATCAGTCACACTATCTTAGCATCCAACTACATATACAGTAGTAACTCAAAAATTGTTGACTCTGGCTAGAAAGATGGGCCAGAGGTTAATATAGTGGGATTATGTTGTTACACTGTAAATAATTGTTCTGTCTACTAGTTTAATAAAAACACTGATTGGCCGAAGGCCAACAGAAAGGGTGGACAGGTCTATCAGACTAAGAAATCTCTGGGTACAGGAAGAACAGAGCAAAAATGCCAGGAGACACAGAGGAAAGAAGTTGAAGTGCTGCTCTGAGAAAAGGTACCTAGCCACATGGCTGAACAAGATAAGAATCATGGATTAGTTTAAGAGCAAGAGTTAGCTGCAATATTCCTGGGCCCTAGACTAATCAGCATGAAATGACTATAAGCTTTGTGTGATTATTTGATGTTAAGAGGCAGTGGGGCTGCGAGTGAGGCTGAACCTCTGGGGTAGGCCCTAAAGTCCAGGCCAGAAATCTCATACAACAGGTTAAGACCACTGACTGTTCCTCTTCAATTCCAAGCATCTGCATGGCAGTTCACAACCATTTGTAGCTACAGTTCCAAGGAATGCAATGCTTTCTTCTGCCTCGCATAGGTGTCAGTCACACACATGATTCACAGACGTGCATGCAGGTAACACTTTTTAAACATACAGATACATACATACATATATACACACATTACATACAAATACATACATACATACATACATACATTACATACATTACATACAAATACATACATCCATACATACATATCTTTCTTTTAATGAGGTCCTCCTACTTTTGTGAGATTGGAGAGTAGAAGAAGAGGCCTCTGATTTCAGCATGTTAGAATCAAGTTTAGGACACACAGAAAAAAACTACCACCCCAGTTGAAGAGTCTCATCAAGGCAAAACTTGATTCTTGGTCATGATGGCATGAAGCTCACCAAATTGGATCAGCAAGCACACTTGGAGTGCAGTTGGTTTTTCATTCAAGCATAGGTGGTGACTGTGACTTTTTCCTATTGACTAGGGTTTAACATCAAAGAATTTTGAGATTGGCTAGTCATCTTTTCTTTCTTTATTTCATTTTTTTTTTTTTTTTGAGACAAGTTTTCTGTAGAGACTCACAGAGATCAGCTTGCTTCTGTCTCTCAGTTCTGGGTTTAAGGGTGTGAATCACCAGCCTTAGTTAGTACAACTACTCCAAGGTAGTGCTCCAATGGAGCCTCTAAAACAACCTAGAAATGCTGGTACAAACTCTTTCTCCACCAAAAAAATAACTGTGTTTTGTGATGAGCATCCTTTGAAGACATAGCTGCATTCTCATCTTCATTATAGTACCACTAGATTTGGTCAATTAATAAAAATAAAAATATGCTCATATGCTCTTTAGATTCTAAGTGGATTTAAGCATCAGCAACAAAACTTGAAACGCATATTTGCAGTTAAGCCTAAGAAAAATGAGATCATGTTAGTTCTTTTTTTATATGTCATATTATTCCATAAAATGTAAAAATAATAAACAAAGCCTTTAAAAATTACAAAGCCAGGGAAACCCTGATATTAATCATGGTATTTCTTTTTCCTTTTTTTAAAGCTTTTTTCATATATATATATATTTATTATTTGGTGTTTTTACATCATGCACCCCATCAAACTCAGATATCAGACCTCTCAGTATCATGCCCACTCTCATGTCTCCCCATTTAAAAACTGCCCATTCATGCTGCTCATTTGCTTCCTGGAGCATAATTAATTTCCCTGTGGCCAAACCCTCAAAGAAAACAAGTCTTTCCTTACCCACCCCTCTGCCAGAAGCCATCAATGCAGAAGTAAGGCATTGTGACACTTAGCTGTGTTCTAGCCTTGAGTTCTTGTGTACAATGGCATTGCTCTCTTTTTATATATTTTTTTTAAAGTCCACTAATGAGTGAGTACATCCCCTGATTCTCTTTCTGGGATTGTGATAACTCACTCAGGAGGATATTCTCCATATCCATCCATTTGCCTGCAAATTTTAGAGTATTGTTTTTTCTTACTGCTGAGTAATACTCCATTGTGTAGATGTACCATAGTTTGTTAATCTATTCCTCAGTTGAGGGGCATCTAGGTTGCTTCCAGGTTCTTGATATTACAAATAATGCTGCTATGAACAGTATGGCGGTTTCTCAGAAAAGTGAGAATCAACCTCCCCAAGGACCCAGCAATACCACTCTAAGGCATATACCCTAAAAACTCACATTCACACCCCAAAAGCATTAGCTCAACTATGAAATCATGTTATTTCTAACAACATGAGAGAAATTGGAGATCATTGTACTGAGTGAAATAAGATAGCACTATATATCATATAACATTAAATTATATGAGGCAAGAGAAACAAAATTGATGTTATGATAGGTATTGTCCAATTTCTCTCATATGTGGATTGCAGACATGTTTCAAAGCAGGGGAGAGGAGAACTGTTAGTACATGATTATGGGCCAAAAAGGAGATGTGAGAATATGAAATGCTAATAAATGGATGCTAACTTGAAGCCGGACAGCAGAGTGAAGTTACACTGCAGTATAGATGACCATACAAAGACATAGGCATGTGTGAATATAGGTAGGAATTATGTTCTATACTTTTCAAAAAGCAATAGTAAAGGATTTTGAATATTTTTGTCATAAAGAGGAGGTGAGAAAAGCATAAGGGCTAAAGGTAGTGGATATCTGCAATGAAGCAGTATTTTCCAGTCATAGTAACACGGAACTCGCTTTGGCTGGGCTACATGTTTATGACTTATACAAGATCCAATCGACCACAATCTTAGTCTAGAAAAGTGAAGGGATTATGAAGCCCCATTTCTAGCTGAGACATTTTTGTTAATTGGCTAGTGCAGCATGCAAAGACAGTTTTCTTCAGAAATGTATTTCCAGAAACACCATACATATTCCAGTATATGGTCCTATAACCTTTCTAATACAGGCAGCACTTAGCAGACTCTATGGATTTAAAAACAATACACAAGAGGAGAGGAACAGAAAGAAATTCTTGGAGAGATATTGGGAGTAGATTTGATCAAAATACAATATGCACATGTATTAAATTGTCAAACAATAGCAAAGATTTAACAGAGAAGAAATGATGGATGGCTTTAAGGAAACTGATACATTTAACTAGATTACACAATGTATGCATGAATCTATCAAATAACCCTCCAATTTGTACAACTTTGTGGTTTTACATGTTAGTCAAACAATTTAATTTAAAAATGAAAACCAAAGAAAGGCATGGTGTCAAGTTCTCGGTAAGCCCAGCTTTTTGAGGAACTGAAACAGGAGACTGCCGTGAGTTTAAGAATTTGAGGTCAGTATGAACAACATAGAGCGATCTCACCTAGAAATAGTAGATTAATTTGAAAAGAATGTAGTCAAATATTTATAATCAAAGATCCACAAACATGGGTATAAAAGTATCCTTTAGTGTGTGTGCATGTGTGGGTGGGTGGGTGGGGGGTACTGAGATTGAATCCAGAGCCTTATGCATCTGAAGTAATCACTCCACTGCTAGCCCTTAAACCTAGGCTTTATAAATTTTTCTCAAGGGTCTACAAACCTCAGAAATTGTATTCAAATTCATTAGTATACCTAAAAATCACTTTCCTAAGGCTTTTTTGGAAGCTCTCTAACCTGTGTTATCAAGGAAACTTTAGAAGGTTAAACTGAGGCAGCTCAAAGTAATGATTTCAACACCTACCACTACATCTACAGTTTTACATATATATTTTTAGTGAAAGTGTTATTTTTTGAAAATTGCCGTTAGAAGTGTACATATCCAGTTATGTTCAATAAATTATGCATCTATGAATGTACAGCCTGAAATATTATATATGTAACTGCTGTCATTTGCTTTTAAGCTTCACAATCATCTGTAAATTTGAATTTCATCAATTATTTATAAAAATTAAAATTTCACCTCTTATTTATCTTGAGTTGAGCTGTTAAAGCCATTTTTATAGATTTATATTTCTAATCTTGGTTACTGTGCAATTTCAGCCAAGTTATAGCAATTATATAAACTTTATTTTCTGAAAAAGAAGCAACAGCTCCCCAAATCACAGGCTATCACACAAATTGAACTTAAGGTCTAGATTATTATGAACACTAGGGGTTGTATGTAACATTCATTTACTTAATATTTGCTGCGAGTCAGAATTTTGTTACTGGTTTTATGAAAATAGATTCATTTAATCTACATACTCTGGATATGATACTATTTCCACTCTACATGTGGAAGAACTGAGATTCATTAAATAAGATGCTATTGTAAGGATTCCTGGCATTCCATGTAGCTGAGCCCCTGGGCTCAGGTGGGATACACCTTGCATGGAGGCATGCCCCTAGGCGTGGCTACATAAACCCTGCAGCAATGCGTATGGAAGCACCTCCCTGGACCCATGACGCATACACGTGCATGCCCCTTCCCTTAAAAGCGACTGTGAGCATGTGCTCGGGTCATTTTTCTTCTCTGTCCCCTGACTTCTTTCCCGCTCCTCTGTTTCTTTACCCGCCTGGGACTCTTCTCTTAAATAAACTCTAGTGTGTGGCCTTGTTAGTGTGTACTTGCTCTCACACGCGGAACTAACAGCTATGGTCCGTAATTTTTTGTCTGCATTTTCTGAGCATGTGTATGTGTTTTTATGACTCATTCATCTTCAGTTCTCTTGGCCCTAAATAATTTTGGGTATTGTATCGATCAGCTTTTTTCTCATTTTTGGTCTTTCTATACCACCTTTGATGTTCATTTTCTAGTAAATTGTCATATGCTGTTTGGGGTCACTGAGAAGCCTGCTCTGGGGGTAGAGTTACCCCATCTTTTTCATTAACTCTATTTATGTCAAGTGTCCTTCAGGACCCTTATCTAGGGATGGGGTGGTTTCCCTAACACTATGACTTGGAAGGAAGAGAGTAGCAAAACAGTCCAAGAGTAAAACCATTGTGTCCTTGAGAACAGCTAGAATGACAACCATCTCCAACAGAGGCTACTTTTATTTATCCCATGACACAGAAGTTCCTACAGTGTGGAAGAAAAGCTAGAAGATTAGGCATGTGACTTGTCTATGGAGAGAGAGCTCAATAGGCAACTCAGCTGACTGTCACAACCTTCCCTAGTCAATTTTTGGTGGATGTCATGCTGGATTTGACATTATCTCTACCTGTTGCTACTTGACTTTTGTCTGGAAGCTTCACCAGATGGAACAATCTTATCTTCCCTAGACTCCCTATATCAGAAAGGAATGCTAACTAACTGCTTTATCAGAGCATCTCCAGTTATTTCTGATGTTTTGAGTGCCCGATTTGATGCTTTGTCTGTATCTATCTATGTATCTATCTATCTATCATCTATTCATACATCTATACATCTGTCCATTCATCTACCTACTCATCTATTTACCTACCTATGTATCTACCTACCTGCCTACTTACCTAGTGCTTGCTACTTTACCTTTTGTTTGCTATATCTCATAGTTAGTTTCAGCTGTCATCCTAACACAAACATTAAGTTACCTGACAAAAGGGAGCCTCAACTGAAGAATTGTCTAGATAAGATTGGCCTATGACCATGTCTATAGATATTTTCATAACTACTAATGGATTCAAAAAGTCACATCTCTCTGGGAGTGATGCTACACTATGACAAGTGGGGCTGATTCTCTAAAAGTTTAGCTGAGAAAGCCACAAGAAGCAAGCCAATAAGTGGTGTTCCACCAGGGTCTCTGCTTCAATTGCTGCCTCCAGAATCTTGTCTTACATTCTGACCTTATATTTCTGCATGAAGGACTATAATAAGCTATAATAAGTCCTCTCCAAGTTGCATTTTGTCATGATGTTATCCTAGCCACAGAAAACTAACAAGTGCATTTTATAGTTACTAAACTCAATTATATGCCACATTTTTCTTATCCATTCTTTTGTTGAGGACCATCTAGGTTGTTTCCAGGTTCTGGCTATTATGAATAATGCTGCTATGAATATAGTTGAGCAAATGTCCTTGTAGTTTGTATGTGCGTCCTTTGAGTATATACCCAAGAGCGGTATTGCTGGATCATGAGGTAGATTGATAACCAGTTTTCTGACAAACTAGCATACTGATTTCCAAATCAGCTGTATAAGTTTACATTCCCACTAGCAATGGAGGAGTGTTCCCCTTACTCCACATACCCTCTAGCATAGGTTGTCATCAGTGTTTTTGCTCTTAGCCATTATGACAGGTGTAAGATGGTAACTCAGAGTTGTTTTTCTTTGCATTTCCCTGATAGCTAAGAATGTTGAGCAATTATTTAAGTGTCTTTCAGCCATTTGAAATTGTTTTGTTGAGAATTTTTTGTTTAGTTCTATATTCTATTTTTAAATTAGATTATTAGGTATTTTGATGTACAGTTTTTTCTTGAGTTCTTTATATATTTTAAAGATCAACACTCTATCAGATGTAGAATTGGTCAATATCTTTTCTCATTCTGTAGGCTGTTGTTTTGTTTTATTGACCATGTCCTTTGCCTTACAGAAGCTTCTTGGTTTCAACAGGTTCCACTTATTAATTGTTGCTCTTAGTGTCTGTGCTACTGGTGTTATAAAGAGAGTGGTCTCCTGTGCTACTGCGTTCAAGGCTGCTTCCCACTTTCTATTTTATCAGGTTTATTATAACTGGATTTATGTTAAGGTCTTTGATTCACTTGGACTTGTATTTTATTACTCAGCAGTTAATTTGCCAATAAATTGATGGAACTAGGAAAAAAAAAAACACTCTGAGGTAATCTAGACCTAGAAGGACAAAAATGAAATGTACTCACTCATAAGTGGGTATTATACATAAAGCAATGGATAACCAGGCTACAATTTGTAACCCTAGAGAAGCTAGGTAACAAAGAAGACCCTAAGAGAGACATCCATGAATTCCCCTGGGAAGAGGAAATAGAAAAGATTTCGTGAATAAATTGGGAACATGAAGGAAGTAAGGGAAGGTAGGAAGAGATCATGAGGGAACAAGCTAGGTAAATTAGGGAGGGACAGACAGAGCAAAGAAACAGGTATCTTGACAATGGGAGACATTTTTGCATTAGGAAAATTCCCAGGAATCCACAAGGATGACTCCAGCTAAGACTCCAAGCAATAGTAAAAAGGGTGCCTGATATTGTCTTTCTCCGTTAATCAAATTGATAACCTCCCTAATTGTCATCATAGGACCTTCATCCAGCAACTGATGAAAGCAGATGCAGCGTTTCACAGCTAAACACTGAGCTGAGCTCCCAGTCCGGTCAAAGAGAGGGAAGAGGGATTATATGAGCAAAGGGGTCAAGATCATTATGGGGAAATGTTATGCCCACACGTAAGAATTTCCACGCTTGGCACCAGGGAGGCTGAACACGCTGTGAAGAGTGAGGATTCTATTGTTAAATATAGATTCTATGGGAATTCAGGTCCATAGCTTGGCTCCAGTGCACTGGAAGGGCTAAGGGGCCGATGGGAGGGGGCCTATAAAGAAAAACCTACCTAATCAAGATGGGACACACTTTGACGTTACAGGATTGGACAAAGAGGTAAGGTGCAGCAGCCATTGGAGTTTTCTGGTGCGAATCCAACCTTTGAATCCATTGGCTGCTGCAGAATTCACTAGAATTCCTGGGCCCTGCCCCCAGGTATCAACTTTCAAATGAATCCAGGTGCTTACAGAAATCCACAGAGACAGCTGGACCAGAACTCAGTGACTCTGGACTGAGATTCAGGGGAACCTGCATGGGACTGAACTAGAGCCTCTAAATGTGGATGACATTTGTGTGGCTTGGGTAGTTTATGAGATCCCTGGCAGTGGGACCCAGAATTTGCCCCTAGTGCATGAACTGGCTTTTTGGAGCCCATTTTCTACTGAGGAATATTTTTCCCAGTCTTAATACAGTAGTGAGGGGCCTGGTCCTGCCTCAACTTGATATGCCAGACTTTGTTGACTTTGCATAGGAGGCCTTACTCTCTGAGGAGCCAATGGGGGATTGATTAGGGAGGAAGCTGGGGGGGGGGTGAGTGGCAGGAGGGGAGGGATTAGAACTGTGGTTGGTATGTAAAATAAAAATAAAAACTTTTAAATTAAAAAAAAAAAACCTCAATTATTCCATGACCAAAGTATGACTATTGTAGCATCACTCCAGACCTTGCAGAATATCACCAGGAATATTTATTTTCTTTCTTGGAACAATTACAGTCTTGCCATCTTTTTCCTCATTAGCACTCAGACTCATACACTCAATAACACATGGGTCTTTTTGTTTGTTTGTTTGCTTGCTTGCTTTTTGGTTTGTGGCTTTTTGAGACAGGGTTTCTTTGTATAGCCTTACTGTCCTGGCTCTACCTTTGTAGAGCAGGCTGGCCTCAAACTCATAGAGATTCACTCACCTCTACCTCCTAAACAGCTGGGATTAAAGGTGTGAGCTAGCACACCACCCAGCACAAATAAAAATCTTTAAAACACATGCAGTAATATTCAACCTCTCTCACTGTCCTCATTTTGTGACTCATCGAAATTTTCCAACAGGGTGGAAAACACAGCTTGTTTGTTATCTCACTTTTCTGCTTCTTTTCAGGACATTTGCTTCTTATTCCAATGAACTATTTTGAATAACAAGATTCCAAACAAGTTCAGGTCTCCTCCTAGTATTTTCATCCTAACCCTTCTCACAGTTTAGGACATTTAAACCAGTGTGCTTAGATCTCAGTCAGGGATGTCACCCCAGCCATCGGTCTCTTCTTTTTTACACCAATGGGGTATTCTAGTCATTTTGTAGATGGTGACCCATGAGTAAAAACAGGAGGAAGTCTTATTCAGAACTCCAACAGACAGGGTTATTTTTTACTTTGGTGATGCTCAAACATAATTTTAACAGACTTTCTGTTACTACAGTGTTATACTTCAATACATACATAAAAGATAAAACAAATCTCTGACACTCCAGGGCTCTGAATGCCCTTTATTTTACCAATTGCAAACCTGTCTCACTTTTTTCTCTAGCTCTCAGCAGCACTGGCATTGAATTTAACAAGTGTCAGCCTTTTCCCCTTCTTCATATAATTTTAATTTGTCCTGGATGATCTGACCAGGGTCCTCAGCATTTCAATGCAAACAAAAATAAAACATATACTTTACTCATTATGCATTTTCCCATGATAAAATTAATCAGAAAACACACATTATTACACATTTTTTAAAGATTAGCAATCAAATATGGCACATTTTAGTAAATAAAATCAATAAAGGATATCAAAGATGCCTTGAACATTACAGTCAACAGTAAAACGGTGTCAGTCAAAAGCATATCTCAGTTGTCAAATGCCTATATATACTCAGGATCAGGACCACTCAAACCCTAGATTAGTCAACAAGGTATTTTGTCTAGAACCATTTAACTAATCTCTAAAACAAATCGTCTGCTTGCTAATTCTCCCTCACCTTGAGGAAAATTCTTTTCTCCCCTACATCTTTAACCTCCCCACTCTAATTCTACAGGAAAATGAAGTGATATCTTTATTGCTAAACTGAAAATGTCTATCTTATTTGATCTCTTCGTCACTTTTTCCCCTTGGGGTTCTTTTTCTGGCATCAAAGGAGGGTCCTCAGTGGTTGCTTAATTTTGTTTTATTTTTTGTCCTTTCTGTTCACCTTAAATGCTCATGCTTTTCAAGTCTTTTCCTTCCTCGTTTCATATATGTGTTTTCTTTTCCTTCCTTCCTTCCTTCCTTCCTTCCTTTTTTCTTTTTCTCTTTTTAGTTTTTGGTTGTTCTTTTCACTGAAAATATGTTCTTTTCTCCTACACCATGTACCTATTACTGTTTCTCCTCCTCCCAGTTCCTTTGCATCTTCCCTCTTCTCTGGATCTTGCCTCTTTGTGGTTCACATTAGGCTTCTAAGAGTTAACAGCCAAGTATGACAAAGCAAAATATAATAAGATAAAACAAAAGTTGTTGCATCAAGGCTGGACACAGGCAATCCAAGGAAAAGAACCCAAGAGCAGACTCAAGAATCAGAGACCCATTCCTTGAGTCACACACTCAGGAGTCTCAAAAATACTAAGCTAAAAGCTGTAACATATTTGCAGAGAACCCGATACAGACCCATGTAGGCCCTGTGGTTATTGCATCAGTCTTTGTGAGTAAGTATGAGCCTTGCTCAGTGGATGCAGAGGTCCTTCTCCTCGGGTCCTCCATGCCTTCTGGCTCTTACACTTCTATACTTTTTCCACCTCCTTTTCCTCAGGGTTCCCTGAGTCCAGAGGGGAGGAATATGAGCAAGAGCAAACTGTGTGTTCCAAGGACAATCTCTCTCTCTCTCTCTCTCTCTCTCTCTCTCTCTCTCTCTCTCTCTGTGAGTGTCTGCATCTGTTCCCACCTGCTACAGGAAGAAGCTTCTCTGATGGTGACTGAATAAGACATTGGTCTATGAGCATAGACAAATTTTCTAGATATGTGTTTTTCTAATAATCATCTTTTTCATCTTTGATTCCTCTGACTTGGAACAATGAGCATCTTTTAAAGATTCAATAGGTTTCCAGTCTTCACCAAGTGCTGTTCTAGAAGTGGAAGAATAGCAGAAATAGGTACTCCTTATTGCTCAACATTTTCCAGTGGTTCTTTGTTCTACAGGGTACAATCCTAGCTTTTCCTTCCTCCTTGAGCCATAGAGTTCTTGTGGGAGTTCTCCTGACTCCTGACTGCAGCTTTGTCTTCAAAATTAGCCCAGCTGGAGTGCAATCCAACTGCTTGTCATTCTGAAAGCATGATCAGTTCTGTTTTCTTTAATGTTTTCTCTTTGAAGAGCAGCCCTAGTGACTTTACCACAGCCTGCTTCTTTCTTAACACCTTGCTCATCTATCTTGTTCTTCAGGAAATCCTCTGTAGTGTTAGATGACATTGTGCAGAACCTTTTCTGAACTCATCACTAAGTTATAGCTACTTAATTTATCCATCTTCTCCATCTGATTATGACATGGTAAAGACCAGGACTAATTCTATTTCCACCTTTATACTACTTCATCTAGTAAGACACCTATTAATTGACAATTGCATACAGAAGAAATAAATACATGGTAGGAGCTTCACAAAGGATGTGTCTTTAATTCCTCATTGAAGAATAATGGTAAAATGTCAGTACCACTAGGGGGCATAGAATTATAACAGAATTTTCCAGTACACCAGCTCATGGGAAATTTTTCATTTCTGTGTCAACTTGACTCTTTCTAGCTATATGGACCTTGAAATAATGTAATAATGACTTCATTCAAATTGCTTCTCAGAAGAGGAAGGATGTCAACAGTGTCTAAAAGACTGATGGTAAGAATGGCATAGTAACGTGCTAGAATAGGCTAATAACATAAGATTGGTTTTATTAATGAAACTGAAGCTGGTGTTAGGAAAAGGACCAAAATATGAATACAATGTCAAAACCATGAGACTTATGGCTGCTTTAAAATTCTCAATAAAATATCTACATAAGGACACTTTAGTATCTTTTTATAATTATTATGAATAAAGAAGTCACATTTTCTTTCCTTGTATATCCTTTTTCAAAGTCCCTTCCAGGAAACTTTATTTTCACAGGAAGACTGAAGCTACTTCTTGTTTTTAAATATAACCTGGTTTTGAGTTTTAAAATATATACTTATGAATTTACTGTTAAAACCAAATGAAATAATTATTTAAACCAGTGTTAGCACATACTGAACCACATAATAAACACGTATACTTATTTTCCTTTGGCAATGTTGATCGGGAAACTATTTGGGGAGTTCTTAGAAAAAAAAACTAGATATTGGAATAAAAACAGTGAGACCTTTTGAATCCCTACACCTCAGCTACCTTATAAAACCCCTCTTGACAGCCAATACATGCTGTTGAAGCAAAACCACAGTGTTCACCTCAAAGAGAATGAGGCATAACATATTCTGGAGGCAAATATGAGATACCATAGCATAAGAACACGAACTTAGATGACTCCGAATATCACATTTTAATGTAGTAACAGTTTCATAAATTTTTATAGAAATGTAACAGAAAAAAAGCTATAAATTAAGGCATTTTAAAAATATATCAGTGGGAATATCAGCTATTTCAGGAATATCAGCAAACCAAGAACACTTCTACTACAGGCCTCAGATGTCATCTGATAACATTCTTAGACTTTGGGATGGTGAACACTAAAAAGGATTTTTCCTGAGAGTCAAAAGGAAGTTATGTCTATCACAGGGGTTGTCAATAAATCGAGGAGGCTAAAGGTAGTCCAACAGACCCACAACATTTAAGCTCTTTACAGTCAGAGAAGTTCCAGTCATGCTGTCAGCCTTGTAGAATGTTCAGCCCAGGTGTGGTCTCTTTCCCAGAACTCCATTTCATATCTCCTACATTCTTTCTGTACCTTCAGGCTAGGCTGTTTTCAGGTAATCATTTCTCATTGACAGTGTAAGGCAGATCTCAAATTCCAATTATTAGAGCCTCCAGCAGTAGTCTGTCCAGCCTCAGCTGGTCTCTGATATTGTGCTGGGTTCTCTGGTATCAGCTTGTTGAAGAAAAAAACATCTTAAGAAGTTTGTGTCATAGCTCTTAGACTCTTAGAAACAATTATTCTGGATTGACAACAGATGATACTTTGGTACACCTTACTGATATTTTTAATATGAGCAAACAAGTTTTCTGAGCCAATGGCTATAATGATAAATACATATAAAATACAGTATAACTGCTATGTTTATTGGCATGACTATTTATTGCCACAAAGGAAGTACAAGATAAAGAGAAGGGTGATAAAGGGAATTCCATTCAAAAGGTAGTGGGATTCTGTCCTGCCTCTGGGCCTATTGTTATGACCAGGCTTTGTGCAAGTCACTGAGCAACCATGGCATTCCACTGTATTTTCTTAGTAAATTTTCTTGTTATAAAGTTTTGCATCTTCTCATTACTATTCTCATTGGTCCAAGAAATCTTGAACCAGACCAAAGTACACCTGTATCCCTGAAGTGTGCCTGTGACACCACACAAGCTGATCAGGACAGTATAAGTGATTGTTTGTGAGTCTACGCTGTGTTGGGAGGGTTAAGACAAAAGGCAAAAAGCAAAGCCATGAAGAAGAAAAGGAGGAGTGTAATGGTGTCTCTGACCTTTGCCTGAATTCCAGATCTATTTATTTATTTTACCTCCTTTTTCAGGTGCTAAAAGTCAGGAGTGCACCTCTAGCCTACATGTGGCATTTCTAATGATATTCCAGAGTACTGTTCAGAAACAAAATATAACAGAAAAGAAAGCACATCAAAATAAAATATTTTCCAGCAACTATTTTCAACTAAAATTATTTCTATGTAAACTTTAGAAAATTTAGTTTCTGAGCTCATAAATTTTAGGCAGGCATCACAAACATCACAAAAGGATAGTTGAAAGTTGGTTTGT
Organism: Sigmodon hispidus; assembly: GCA_004025045.1. NCBI lineage: Eukaryota > Metazoa > Chordata > Mammalia > Rodentia > Cricetidae > Sigmodon > Sigmodon hispidus. Next base: position 24,342 of record PVIH01002702.1, read on the forward strand.
GTGTGTGTGTGTGTGTGTGTGTGTGTGTGTGTGTGTATCCATGCCCAACCCTTTTCTTAAAAAGAAATGCCATGTAACAGACCCCACCCCCTCTTCTCTCCTTCTCCAGGTAATTGCCTCTCAGCAACTCTCTGAAATAAACTCTTGTGTGGCATCTGGTAGTGTGTGTGTGTGTCCCCACACTAGAAACTAACATGTTTCCCAAGATAGAGGTTCTCTGTGTAGCCCTGACTGTCCTGGTGCTCACTCTGTAGAGCAGGCTGGCCTCAAACTCCAGAGAGACTCATCTGCCTGTGCCTTCACAGCGCTGGCATTAAAGGCATGGGCCACCATCACCTGGATAAAGCAAAACCATCTTAATGGACGAGGGACTGCCAATCAACTCACATGCTCTACATTAGTAAGAAACACTGGTTTTTAAAAAAAGTTGCTTTCTGAACAGACCTATTAGCTCTTGTGTGTAATCACATCATTCAGGACACAAGCAAACGGTTAATCACAAATTAGAGGCAAGCCTAGGCTAAATATGTAACCTCAGGACAGTCTGGGCTACAGCACAATCCTGTTGAACAAAACCAAAATAAATACATAAATAAATAAATAAATAAATAAATAAAGGAATTGTCATATATCTTTACCATTACCTCTTCTTAATATTTTAATTTTAATGTGATTATTATTCATGAAATATATGCTATGTTATTTTATGCATGACTCACTATGCCTACTCTCTATACTAATACTTCAGCAAAAGAAAGAAAAGGCAGTTTCCTAGCAACACCTGTATTCAAAGGAACAGTGGCATCAATAAAAGCTTAATTACAAACACTTTATTTTCCTCCAAGTTGACTTTTGGCTATCGAGGGAAGTTACTGGATAGCAAAGAAAGTATGGCAGAGACCAAGGCCCAGGAAGTGGTCTCCTTTTCTGGAAATGGAAAAGCAGAATGATTAGATAGAGCTTGCACCTAGAACAGACTATTCAAGTAGTAGTAGGCAGAGATGTAGATACAGCCCTGCCTCGTGTTGTTTGGTTCACTTACTTGGAGCTGGAGAATGGATACTGCCATTGGGAGCCAGGATGCTTAGTTTCTAGTGGCCCACCCAGTAATTCCTATGGGATGTATACACAAACAGGTCACCTTCTCTAGGTTTGTAACTAAATGGATGATATTCAGAAGAGACAGTTAAAACTGTTCTCAACAGTTATAACCCTTACTAATCACAGCAGTCACTGTTACTCTCCCACCCCATTTGGCATTTTCAAAATGGACATTATAGCTTCCCGGAGCATCATTCCTGCATCCTAGGAAAGCATCATTTAGATGTTAAGCAGCTGAGTTCCTAGAGCTTTCTCGGGGAAAACATGCTCTTGTGTCCTGCCTTTTGGAGATTTCCTGCCAGCATGTGGGGCCCAGCCCCTGAGTGGGGTGAAGGTGACCTAACCACAGTAGTAGAGGCTTACGGCAAAGAAAAGAGCTCTGTTAAGGGGAAAGTGGCTTTTTCATTTTCCTATTTTCAGAGAAGCTAAGATTTTCATCTTCAAAGCGTGCACACGAGTCATTTCAAGTCTCTACATCTTTCACCCTGAAAGTCCCTGCACAGAAACTCCGTGGGGAGTCTAAATATAGCTGCACCGAACTCTCCCTGCCTTCAGCCAGGGTCTTGGTGCAGCTCTAGGATTGGAGAACTTATTCCAGGACGCACTCTGCATTTGCCTTGAATAGCAAGGCACGGAGCAATCTCTCTAGCACCTCCACGGTGTGTGGGTGTGAAGTGTATTAGGGGAAAGCAGGAGTGACTCTGGGTGTTGGTGTTCGGCTCACAGTCACGTGGTATAGCTGCCAGCTGCACAGAGCTAGGAGTTAGTAGTGTCTACTGCCCTGAGCCTTTAAGGGAAGCAAGGTCTTGCTGACTCTAAGGGATCTTTACAAAACAAAAACGATACAAGAAAAAGTAAAACTTTTAGCTGAGGCGATGACTGCAAAGAGCAGCTGTCCGTGGGCGTGGGCGTATGCACCGAGTGTGTGGGGGGGTGCTGGTAGAGTATTATCTGCTATGGGTGAGACAACGGAGATAAGAGTTTTGACTTAGTATTGTTTGATATTAAAGGAAGTGAAAAGGGCACACGAATAAACAAACCACCTTGCTACTGTCTACCATTGCTTTGTGTTGAAAGCAAAATTCAGTTGAACTTGGTGTTTAATTTTTTTTTTTTTTTTCATGTTTGAGAGGAAGGCTGCTCTTTGGGAGGCAGTTCCTATGTCTGATGCAGTCTCAGTTTCCCCAACGCTGAATCTGTTTAATTGCTAACCATGGTTTTGAAAGCCAGAGTTTCCAGCCGGTAGCACCTTGGCTTCACTCTCAGCCAAGAGCGCGAGCTTTGGGGCGCCCATCTGCCAGAGGTGGTAGGAGAACAAGTCAATGGTTCCCTAAACTTGTCCCTAACCTTGTAAATTACGGCATCCGGGCAGAGAGGCAGCCCCTGGGCTCCCCACCCTCCAGGATCCATCCCTCTCCCACTCACTGGGGACGCCACCGCCACAGCAGAGACTTAAACAGTTTTATGACTTTCTCCCACTTAAATGGAAATTTCTTGAAGGAGGGATGTGGGCTCATTTTCCCAGGCTTCTCTGTCAGGAGGAGCCCCACGGCTGCTCCCTCACCGCAAAGGAGCCACTTTGGAGTTTTACGCCCTCCCCACACCCATCCCTAGGGATGGGAAGGAGGTTCTGTGACTCTCGGGCATGCTGTCTGAGGCTAGGATGGAAAGTCACAGCCTGCAGGCTGGATTGAGTCTCGGGAAGCTGCCGGGTCCCCGCCTGATGGTCTCCGGGTGTGTCCACTGAACTGCGGAGGACTAGTCCCCAGCGCGGGAATCCAAGCACCCCTGCCCTAAGCGTCGCCCCTGCTAGCCCGCTCCTGGGCTAGCCAGCACCTGGAGGGCAGGACCGAGCCGCTCTTGCCCACACCCATTGCGGGAGCATGGCAGGACCAGGCGCGGCTTAGGGGCTGGAGAAACCCAGAGACCCGCTCGTCCAGTTTGCTCACGAGGCACCAGGCGGACTTCACTCTCCGGACAGCTCCAAACCTCAGGAAGAACCACCCAAACTCCGGCCTTGGAGACGCAGACTTAGGATCAGGCCGGTGTACTGAAGCGGGCAGGGGATATACTGATCCGACCCGGGCTGGGTGTGCACGCGTGGGAGAGTGCTTTGGGGCATCCCTCACACCCCCAGCCCGGCCCGTGGACACTCTGGAGAAGGGAATGGCAGCCACTGGACTAAGAGAGAGCGAGAGACACCTCTCAAAGTGACGCCCCCAACAGGTCCGGATTTGGAATTGGAAGCGGTAGAAATCTGGACCTCCCCGGCCTGCTCTGCACACCCCACCGCCCCCGCCAGGAGCCCTCCCGGCACAGAGCTCGTCCGCCCAGGGGACGCCCCGTCGGCTGCGGGCTTCCTCCTGCAGACCTGTCCGCGCACATGAGACCGCTGCCCCCGCCGCAGGCGCCGGCGCCCCCCTCGCGGTGCCGGTGGTGATGCCATGCCCCGCCACCACGCGGGAGGAGAGGAGGGCGGTGCCGCCGGGCTCTGGGTGAGGACTGGAGCGGCGGCGGCGGCGGCGGCGGGTGGGGGGCGCCCGGGCAGCGGCATGAAGGATGTGGAGTCCGGCCGCGGCAGGGTGCTGCTGAACTCGGCGGCCGCCAGGGGCGACGGCCTGCTGTTGCTCGGCACCCGCGCGGCGGCGCTCGGAGGAGGTGGCGGCGGCCTGAGAGAGAGCCGCCGGGGCAAGCAGGGGGCCCGGATGAGCCTGCTGGGGAAGCCGCTCTCCTACACCAGCAGCCAGAGCTGTCGGCGCAACGTCAAGTACAGGAGGGTGCAGAACTATCTGTACAACGTGCTGGAGAGACCCCGCGGCTGGGCGTTCGTCTACCACGCATTCGTGTGAGTACCCGCGCCCCCCTCCCCATGCGCCCCCCCTCCAGCAGTGCACGCTGATGGGGAGCCCCATGTGCCCGGATCCCCGGGGCGTGCTTGGAGCCCGCGCCCTGACCCGAGGCGCGGAAACGCGAGCGCGCGCACACTCACACACATACACACACGTGGTGGTTTTTATTTCTTTGCACGTGTTTGCGATAGGCCCTCTGGAGCCCTCTGTCTCTCGCGTCCCACCACTTGCACTTGTTTGGATTGAAGCATTTTGCCCCAGAGCTCCCAAGAAACTGTCAGTCAGTTACAGGTACCTGGGCGATTGAAGGTAGAAGCAGGATTTAGGCAACTCAGATAATTCGGAGCGATTAGGTCTTGACATACGTAAACTTAACTGAGTGGGGCGCCCAGGAGCTGGGAAACGCTCTGGAATGAAGTGCACCAACCTGAGGCTGGAGAGTGTATTGGAGGGGATTGGCGGGTGGGATGGAGTGGAGAGGAAAATGTAAAGGGTGGGTCTGCAGTCAGCCTTGGGGTCGAGCAGAGGAAGCTGCTACATGGTGGAGAGAGAGACTAGGTTTTAAGTGCGCTCGCCCGGAAACACGCCTGGCCACCATCACAGCTGTCACCAACGGAAAATCTGTCAGTGCATGTAGTCCTTGCTACAGAAAGGTGGCCTGAGTCTAGGACTGCTAGCAGGCTATCCAAGCTCTGCTCCACTCAGTGGCAGAAGCAAGTGAGGAAGCCTGGGTTCAGGAACATGGTCCAAGGTGCGATGGCAGAGACTCAAAGGTCCAGTTCTGATCTGAATCAAGCAGTGGGTTTAGTTGGCATTTATGGGGTTGAGATAAAGTGTGTGTGTGTGTGTGTGTGTGTGTGTGTGTGTGTGTGTGTATGTGTGTGTGTGTGAAATGTGTGTGAAGTAAGCCTCACCATCTAGCAGAGAATGCTTAATGAGAAAATGATTGGAAGCAAATGTTTATTTTCCCCCTTAGGCATTAAAAAACCTTTCAGTGGCTTTAAAGTTTACTACTGTTTTTCCCCCACAATGTTCATTCATTCGATCTCCTGTTAGACTTAGGTTTATCTGGACAATTTACAGTCATTTTTATGCCTTTACATCCTGTCTAATTTACTGTTTTTAAAGAATACTCCTCTTCTTTTTGCATTGCATCCTTTCTTTCTTTTGTTTAAGTGAACTATATTAGCTTTAAGAGACCTCCAGAGAAAGTTTCAGGCACACACTGACTGATCCTTGTTACTTGGTAAAATATGCTTGGAACACACAAAAATTCTTTCAGAAAAGAAGCATACCATCTTATACTTATCCCTTCACTGGAATGAAGAATTGGCACCCACCAAGGAAACTTAAAAAAATAATAGTAACTGGAGAAAAGGGACTGGTTTTGTAAATAGGTGAGCCTGAAATATGACCAGGTAGAACTCAGGAAATTGGTGGAGACTGCACTCTGGGGCCCTGGTGTCTGGAAATTTTTACAGTTCCAAAATGATGTGAACATGTAGGATTAGGTAGACTATTCCAGCCAGCTTTATATGTTTGCAAGTCACACACAGGGGATGTTGTTTCATATTGTCATTGCATCCGAAAGTATAACTTCTATCATTTGTTGATGAAAGAGTCACACGGATTTGGATGTAATTAATGACAGAGAAACACCGCTGACACTTGTTAAGCATCTCTCCTTGGGTTGATATGCAAATCTAGTATTTAAAGAGCCTAATAAATTATTTTGACCTGTCAGAATATACTGAAACATTTTAGCAATGATGAGGCTTAATTTTCAGTAGATATCCATAGTATGGGTGGTGATATTTTTAGAACATGCTCCAAATATTCATGACTTTGAGTTTTAAATACGATGTAATGTCCTCTATTTTATTTGGGTAAACTATATGTTATGGATTCAGAGGGGGGCTTGACATACCCTCTGCTGTTGTACATACTGATGCCTCCTAAGCACTGGTTATAGACATGAATGAAAATTTCTTAAGATACAACATTTTCTTTTTGATGTCTGGTTGTTAAGTCGGTTGTCAGGGGCATATATATATATATAATATATATATTAAGGGTTCCAGCTCAAGTCTTTGTCTGTTAACCAGCTTTATCAGTGGTGAATAGAACCTTCATTATGTGCTTGTCAACACAGTATTGCTAATGTAAAGTTCTTCACAATGCTTCTAAGAGCCTTGAGGCTGAGGGTTGGAGGCTCAGCTACATGATGATGCAAGAGCCACACTAGCAGGCAGTCAGAAAGGACAGAGTCAGCTCCTGGAAAGATGGTACACAACTGCTGCAGAGCCTGGGGGAAAGAGGACTAATCACTACTTATGATATTAAATGAGGTTTTGAATAGCAGGAATTCACACGTTAAATTAATAAAGCAAGGTTACTTTGAGCTGTAAGTCTAATAACACCATTACAGGAAACTATAAGGAAATAATTTCTGGAGAGGTGTAACTAACTAATGCCCTGCCAGCTTGGGAATCCTCAAATCATACTTTAATAACAGTTTTTGTAGCATATTAAGCTGTGTGCCAAGAATAAGTACACTATGATTAATGAGACATTTCAGGGATGAAGTTACTTGGTTAGTCCAAGGTTTCTACTGCCAAGAAAAGAGAAAAGTATGTTTAATATTATGTTTCAAGTAAAGAAAATTTTCTGTTAAAATACATAAAAATAATTATTACAATGGTATTTTAATGGTCTAAAATGTGATATTATGATTATATATCCAAGACTACTGGTAAGGATGCTGAACAGAGGTGGCCTGCTTCAAGTGTCTTCTTCCTCTGACTTTGTGGACCTTAGGCGATCCAGCCACTTCCTGATTTTTTGGAGTCCCTGGGTAGCAGTGTGTTCTGTCTTCAGCTGTGATACAATTAACTAGATGAGCTCTTAAAATAGGAGATGATTTCTTTGAGTTGTTTGTTCCTCTTAAATTGCCCTTCTTTGGGGAAAATTTAAAAGACTTACGGTAGTTGTAGAGGAATGTGTGATAAGATTCTTAATATAAATTTCATGAGGATAGCAAATGTGGCCAGTCCCAAGGACTCTCACAGGAAACCCTGTGAGATGAATCCATGCAAACATATCTTTCTAACGTCACATTGCCCAAAGTATCTTTGCCTGATTTAGTTCTGTGGATGAGAATTTATAAACACTATAGAACAGTCCACCAAAGCTAAGGACCTGGGAGTCCTTCTCCTGCCCCATCCCCAATACTAGCTACTATTGACTATCCAAATGACCATTAAATTTTGTTTATTAGATTTGAAATATTTTTCTAGGTATATCTCTTTCTGTCCTTTGCTGCTTTCTCTACCCTTCCTTCTTTCTCCCAACCTCTCCCCTGCAGCCTGGCCATCTTGCTTCTATTTCCAACCCTGTAGCTGCCACTCTGGCACAAGTATTATTAATAAAGGCCCAATATGATTATATCATTCATACACTTATCCATTTACCCTTATTTTCTTGTCTTAGGAATGTGATGATTTCCAAATAAGCAAGACAAGGACCTGTGATTTCAAGGAGGAAAAACATTTGGGGGATTGTAAGCATTTCAACAAGTAAAATGATGCTATCAGTACTGAGGCATAGGATGTAAGTTACAAAGCGTCATGCAAAAGAGCAGACAATGCCTTTGAGAACAGAAAAGCTAGCAGTCTTCAAAGGGAAGTCAGACATGGGCTGAGTTTGGACATTTCAGAGCTGCAGGACAGGGGAAATGAGCAATCTTGACAAAGAAAATAACTTTAGTAAAACTGTGGGGGTGTGGATGTGTAATAATTGTAAGTACTTTAAACTTTTTTCAGAATAAAGACATCTTAAACAAAAAAAAGGATGGAGAGCATGCATCTAACTTTCAGTAGCCTGTGATGATAAACATAGACTCTTGTCTTCATCCTGTAGGCCCAAGTGGTCAATGAATGATGAAATACATCTCAGTTTGGAAAATGAATTGGGAGAGGGAATTTAAAATGGAGTTAGTATGGTCTGTAATTAGGAGATAACAATTGTACAAAGTTTCCATTCTTTCTTAAAGTTTTTATTCTTTCTTACTATTTTTATTGAATTCACCCTGAACATGTCCATTGGCTCTCTGTATACTTGCCTGCTGGAAAGGTAAGAGATGATGGCTAAGGAACTAAGAGGGTAACTGTGGGGATAAAAAGAAATTCAATCAGAAATATTTCCTTTTTTCCTCTAAAATTCATTCTATGAGACTTTTGTGCAATGTATTTTGATCATATCCACTCCCTGTTTCCCCTCCCAACTCCTCTCAAATCTCCTCCTTTCTCATTCTAATTTCATATCATGTTCTTTAATAACCCACTGAGTTCAGTTTATGTTGCCTGCATGCCACTGGTGGAGAGCTATCCACTGGTGAATGCACAATATTAAAGAGGGGCAATACCCCTAAACTTTTTTTTTCTGTACCAGCCATCAGCTGATAATAACTCTGCAGTTAAGCCTGGGGCCTTGAGAACCAATCTGTGATCCTTGTTGGAATGCTAACTGTTTTGATCTTGTGCAGGCAAGCACAGCTGATGTGAGTTTATGTCACGCCTGGTAGGTGGTTCATCATGTTGCACTAGCTTCTCCTAGCATCTGGCTCTCATAATCTTTGCACACTCTCTTATTTAATTTTTTAGACCTTTGATTGGCAAGGGGAGAGGTGTGATACACATGTATTATTTATTGCTAGGTACCCCATTTATTTGTTTAAAAAGAATGTCAAAGATACAGAACTAATTGCATGATTTTACCCATCTGAGGGGGTCACTAAGGATGGTTCTAACCTGTGATTTGGGAAGTAGTCATGTCATTCAGTAATTTATGTGGCAACCTGTAAAGACCCAAGTTCACAGAAATGTAAAGATGTTCTTAGTCACTGAGTGATGAGTACATGGATCCACAAGCCTCAGTCTTGTCTTACGGGCTTTAGGTCAGAAACTCCTAGGATTTCAATAGCATAGAAGTCACACAAGAAAATACTTTGAAAGAGTTAATTCATTTAAAAAATTTTTGAGGTTAATATAAATGTCTTGATCCTACATTCAGATTTTGAGATCTTTATCAGCTTGTGGTAATTAAAAGAATGAATCAAAAACCAGTGAGATGGAGTAGGAACACTGGGAATAAGCAGAAAGGATGGATGAGTAAGAATCCAAAGATAGACAGACCCAGAACACAACAATCAGGAAGCTAGGAAGTTGATGAGACTTCACTGTATTTCTTCTGAATGGTGTTCCCAAAGAACAGGACCTTTGTGGCTGAAGCCTATGTGGAAGAACACAGGTCAAAATAATTATTTTAGCATATGGAGGTATGGTTAGGAGTTTTACAAATTAGTCATAAGACTCTCATGTCATCTTTTTGTCTTAGTTTTAGCCACACATACCCCCAAGACACCATTCCCCTAATTACTAGCCTTGCTAGTCTACTTTGTTCTGTATTTCATGACTGTTCTTTTGTTCATGCTATACTGTTGAATTTTTCCCACTTAGTGTACCCTGAATTTTCAACACTTTTTTTTTCAATTCTCTTTGCTTCTTCAAACTACAGTACAAAAGTGACTTCTTAGGCACATTTCCAGGCAGTTGGTATGGATGAGGTAGGTACCCCTTGACTTAGGTTTCATTGCATTCTAGGAATAATAATGGTGTTTTATTCACCTTGGAGGTGGGTGGTGGTGTTTTCTTTCCCCAGACCTTCAATATGAGGTAAACTTCCTGGTCAGAAAGTATACTTAAATCTGAATCTTAATCATAAGGCCTTATGTATCTAATAAAGCCTTGTCAAGTGCCAACTTGATGAGTGAGGAAGTGGTTGTCTTTGGAAGTTCTCCATGCAGATGGCTCAGGTAAGCCAAAGCTAAAAGAAACACCAGATCTTTGCAATTTTCTTGGAAAAGCTAGAAGTAACTCAGAAGGTGACTGCTTGACCCATAGCTTTTATAAGTAACTGATGTTTGATCTTTGGGTTTCCTACTCTTCATGTATGCATAGGCATAACAGTGTCTGTGATTCAATTGAGATAGTGGAATAGAATGATTCTATCACAAAAGGAACAAAGTATTTGAAATACAAAGTTATCTGGTATTTTAATCATTCTCCTTCTCGTCTCTGAGATGGATAACTGCCTTCTCATTCATGGCTATAACCTCATGCCTTGCTCAAGTTCTACGTTCCACAATATAGGTAAAGTCACTTTTCCAATATCTAGCACACCACTTCTCTGATTGGATGAGGACCCTGTTCACTGCCTTTCCACACTCCATGTGTACACAGTCCTTAAAACTATAGTCCCTCTCTGGAGTCACTAATACTTAGACCTCTCTTTTGCCCAGACTGCTCTTTTGCACAGCTGTGGTTCCTGTGTGTATCTTAATTCATTTACTGATATTCCAAATCTTCCCACTATCCTGGTTCCCTGCTTTGGTAGATAGAATTTTACTTTACTGATTACTTTCTGTATCTGATGACATTAGATCTAATTAATTTTTTATTACTTGCATAAGAATTCTGTTCAAAATTAAGTCTGTATCTGAAGAAACTCATGCTTACATTTTGTTTAAAATATATTCATTAAAAAGTACTCATTCCCTTTAGGTGTAGAGAAACTCAATTTATACTGCTTTATATTTAGCTAAATATATACCATTGCAAATTGGTCTATTTTTTAAAAATATAAATAAATACTCCTGTACTTGAGGCCCATAATCCTATTAAAAATGCTAAAATTGTTGATATATCAATATAGGGAATAGTATGGCATAAAAGAAACAAAAATATGAGAACAGTATTTCAAAATGGAATAAAGTCTTGGTGCAAGAAGCACTATGAACAAGGAAGATTGCCAGAAGCCTTTTGATAATTGCTTGAAAGAAGTAATGCCAATATTAATTTTTAATTGCAAATGGCGATTTTGGCAGATAAAAATGCCAGCAGAGCATGTTTTACCCTAGCCCAGTGGTGTGAAACTACTGGAAGCCCAAACATCAACTAGCCACAGTCCAGTTATGCTGGATGATGTCCATGTTTACACTTTATTTTTCATTTTTATCCAAGCATTTAGAAGTATATTATTCAACATTTTATTTGGTCACAACATGGGAGAAAGATTGACCTTGTAACTTCATTTTTTTCATTATTAGTCAAATTTTTTGACAAGTCTCAGAGATTCCTAGTGATCCTTTTAATATCTTTTGCTTGAGTTTGTCAAAGAGTGAATTTCCTACATGTTGGTTAATTCAGCAATTCTCAAATTTGAAAATAATTTTTACTTTTCTATTAGGTATATATGTATATTAATACATGTATAGTCTATACACACAGCTAAACTCACAACATAAACACACATACTGCATTCATCATCAGTTTGTCTTTTCTCTGATACTCCACTGAAAGTCAAATGAGCCAATTGAATAAAAAAGAAGAAAAACCTTAAATTCATTGTTATTTAAGATTAGCTAGTAATTTTAAAGTTAATTCATTTTAACTGTACATGAAGAGACAATGGCTTTTGTGAACAATCACAATGGGCATTATCTCTTTTATAATACTTATGAGGTGATTCAGGAATGTCTTTCTGTATGCTGTGAATTTCATTCTATAAATAAGGGAACCATTTTGGTCCTTGTCATGTATCTTAGAAGTAGGCAGAGAAATTGAAGTATAGGTAGGAGGACGGCAGAGTAAGAGAGAGATTCAAACTAGCTGCCCGAGAGTCAACATATAAAGGAACACAGGTGAACCATGGGCCACGTGGCAGGGCAGATTAATGGAAATGGATTGAATTAAGATGAAAGAGCTAGCTATCAATATGCTTGAGACATAGATCAAACAAGATAAAATTAATATAAGCATCTGTATGTTTCTTTGGGACTTTCGATTGCTGGTTCAGATAAGCAGTGGTGGGTAGGTCTGAACAGAGGACTTGCTGGGCCAGAAACCTCGTGTTACAATGAGGCTGTTCTAGACTGTTTCCTCTTTATGGCAAATGATCTTTTATTACTGTTATGTTACAGTTCATATGTTTTTGTCTGTAGCCATAAATTCAGTTTCTCAGTTAACTTAAAGCCACAGAAAATAATGTATTTAATGCTAATCATTCCACAAAGCAGAATATCGCAGATGTACATGATCAGGCTCAAATTCAACCTAACCTTTGTGCCTACTGATTTGATAGCCATGAACAAGTTGCTTTAGTGTTGTATGTGATATGCATATATAATACTTAAAATATGCATATTTCCATTTGTGTGGTGCTTTTGAAACTGTTAATAAAATTAGAAATAATATAGGTGAAGAATTTCCATTCTAAAATTCTAGGATTTTATCTTATAACTATTAGACAGTCTTTGAACCAAATAGAACTAAGGCAGGCAATAATGACCTCTCCATTTTCTGTCTTCCTTTCCTCCTTCCCTCCCTTCCCCTTCCTCTTCTCTTTCTGTCTCTCGTTCTCTCTCTGCTTCTCTTTTTCTCTCTATTTCTTTCCTAATGGAGACACTTGATATAGTCCAGGTTGGCCTCTACATCTCTATCAGGCCCCAGCTAGCTCCTGAGTCCTGGGATTACAAGCATGCAGCAGCTATGTGTGACTATCGCTAACTTTCACTTTGAGATACTGCTCAGTGTGCCAGGACTGTGAATGTTGGCTTGAAGGAGATCGAAAGCAGAGTTGATCAGCTTTGAAACTGTTATTGAACTAGGATGCAAACTGGAGAATTGATGAAAGAAGAGAGAAAACTGTGATACTAGAATGGAATGGTATTTATGAATTATCTATTATAGAAGATAAAGAGAGATGTACTTGTTATTTCTGGTAATTGGGTTGGGTCATTATATAGATAGCAAGGTCATTAACTGAGACCAGGATTTAGGTGGCACAAATTGAGGGATGTAAGAGGTGATGGAAATGATTTTAAGTTTAGAAATCCTGAGCTTTTGGTGCTGGAGTAATTTCTGATAGTGTGTTTTCAGTAGCTTGTGGATGCTGCTTTAAAATACTTGAGATACAATCACAAGGAAGGCAGTAAAGAGAAAGTTAGTAGGTTCTGATGGATAGTTAGATGATACCTGCAGTTAAGGGTAGAAGAGGATATAGGGAGTGGGATAGCAAGATGTAAAGAAAACAGACTAAACATTGGGAAGTAGTGTTTAACTTAAAAATATCTACTGTATACTCATAGTCATTAGGAGTTTCTATATTCAAGAAAAATATCTATAATCTAGCACCAGGAATCTGCATTTTCCTTATAACTGGGAGGTTAATATGTAGCATTGAAAATGTATGTTTATCATGGGAGAACCTCTGATGTAGAATGATAAAATTATGTAGGTCTGTTCAGTTCACCAAATGCATAGATCACAGAAGCAGAATATTAATCATAATGACTCTTGGGGGTCCCATTTAAAATCTTCAGCTTATGCTCCTGAACTCAGGAGTTACTGTTCCTACTCATGCAAATGTTAACAAGTAGAAGAATGGAACTTGTTTGTAGGCTACAGTTTGACAGTAATAGATATCAAATAAATATTCAAGTATTTAGAAGAAAGCTAGGCCACTTCTTTAGGTTCACATCCAGCAAAGAGTCAGAACAATGAAAGGGATTACAATCTACCCACTGAACTCAGCCACTGTAGGTAATAACCTAATTTATCTTCACACTGAGGCGACCGTGCAGTACTTCTAAAGGTAGATCAGCACCTACATTAGGTAAGAACCACCCAGTCGCTGTGTTTGTGGGGAGCATGTTGACTTCTAGGCTGATTTAAGCCCCTAGTGTGGTTTGACCATACTCAGTCTATCATTCCCTTCTCTCTGAAGGACATTCTCATCTCCCTACTGAAAATGGAAGTGCTACTTTCAAAGCATCTCCACCAAGAACAATTCCCATAAATGGTTCCCAACCTATTGTATCCAATGTTGGACCTGATAAGTTACTTCGTAAATTCCTGTTTATTCTGTGTCAATGCTGTAGGTAGTAATATAGATTCCAAAGCATGCCATAGGATATCTTTACAGTCATCTATTGTATCTTGTCACATTTGCTTCAAAGGCCACATGTAAAGCCAGCAAGTCTTTTTCTCCACAGTAACATCTGGCAGTGCAGAAGGCATGTAGAATGACCAAGGACCGGCCAGAGCCCTCCATCTCTGAACATGGAGAAGTGAGAATAGGGAGATTTCAGAGGAAGAACTGGAGCTCTTTTTTCTTAGCTGCTCCCAAGCAAAGAGAATGAAAGAATCAGTTCTCAGTATTCCAATCACGGACAACCATTCCCAAGGTGTAACTAACTGCTTGTTTGGTATTACATAGAGAAGGTTGTACAGGTGGCTTATTTGAGCTTTGGGGAGGATTGCCATTTGATAGTGAAGGTGTATTAAATGAAGAGATAGGGAAGATGCTTGGTAAAGTGTGCAGGGAGAGAAAACTGGCATTTCAGGAGATTATAGGATAGGGAGAAACCAACAACAAAAACTATAGTGGTGCAGCACTACCCACAGGAGAGCAAGGCCCAAACAACTGCAAGACTGTTAAAGTATCACAAAGAAGAAAAATAACATTGTGCATGTAAAACTATAAAAATAGGCAGTAAAGTAGAAAGCTAGAATTAATGAAAGTGGCCAGAAACCAGGGGACAAGTCAGACATCTAGGAGTTAATAGCTTCTGCAGTACCATGCCTTAGGGGGACATCCAGTTTCACAGGAAATGCACTCAATGTTATGGACAAAGGGGATGAAACAACACAGCAAGGATATTGTGTATGGACACAGCAATTAGCATCTCCAAGAACACCTGAGGATAAGGAGTCTCCTGAAGTATAATGTCTAACTAGGGAGCGAACCTCAGGGAGGAGTAATGTAGAAATTTCTTTGTCAGTAGGAAAATCTGGTGGGAACATAAGTTCACAATTAACAAGGGAGAGGCTGGTAAGTGCCAAGCATTCTAAAGAGCTTGAGATAAGGCACCAGACACTGTTGTAGGGGTGACAGAGAGGAGACAGATTAGGCCTTGAAACTGACAGCTAAAGAGATGAAAAGAGAAAGAAGAACAGGGAGTAGTACATTAGGAGGCAGCAGGGTAAAGCTGTACCTTGGATTTTTCCAAGCAATATACAGTAAACTACATGTGAAGTCTGTTCTAAAAAGGGAAATTATAGTAATTAAAATGAACAAGATAGAAAGATAGATAAATAGGTGAGAATTGAAATTATGATTAATACATGTTTGGAGTGAATAAAAGAATTAAAATTAAAAAAAAGAAAAGCAGGGGGTAGCAGTGTCAGAAGATGTTGACAAGGCATTCCTGAGCAATGAATGACTCTTTCTTCATATATGCATGTGTGTCTGTATATACACGCACTCATGATTTAATAACATTGAGTTCATAATGAATACTATTGAAACTTAAAGTGCCTCATGTATTTTCTCCATAAGACACATCACAACTCTTGTGGATTTAAGAACATTTCGTAGTCCTTTAGCCTTGTTCAGCATTAACTGAAAACATGTGCAGCAGGAGAATTTAATTATGGGCTGTTCTTCACATACCTACAGATGAGACTAAAAAATATATATCTTATTGGGTCTTTGGACTATAAATGAATATTAAATCTTCAGTCTGTGAATAGTGAGGGTTAGCAATGCATACATATATTGCATATGTTTCTGTTCTACATTTAAAAAATGTGTTCATCACAAATACCTTTTTATTCCCAGTATCCTGTCTTCATGTCTTCTACCATCTCCCTTTCTTATTCTTAGAGGAAGCTCTATTCATTTTCTGGGAGGTGCTAGGTACGAAGTTTTATTTAATCCAAACTGACTACACTGATTCCCCACTGAAATTCTCAAAAACTTAGTTTATATAATTTTTCAGATGAAGAATGTTGTAGAATGACTAGCACCATGTTTCTGAGAACATAAGTTCTATCATATCAGATTTTCTTGGGCACTTCAGGTCTATAACTCTCTTGTTTAAACTCTTCTTACAGATTGCCTGAATTAAAACAACAAACGGGAAGCAAGCACCATCACTGATTCTGTAACTATGAGTAGAAGCATTGACCAAAGTCTGGAGGTTCTGTTGGGCTACACCTCCTGTATCTGGGCTTGCTGCTTTTGCTTCATAGTAACAGATGAGTGGTTAGTTTCTTAAACTGGTCCCAACTGATTTCATGATAGGTCCCAGCAAGAGCTGTTGGCCACCATTTTCCCCAGGATAGTCATAATCAAAAGCATCCATTCCTAGCTCAGCATGATTGGTTTCCTGGAATATTTTTGAAATCTTAACATTTTGAACATGTTATTTCAGCAGACAGAGGAGAGTTTTAACTATGTATCATATTTCCTTCCTGCATATATAACAGTGCTATTTTCTTTTATTTAAAGAAAACTTGAAGAGAAAGTACTTCTGGCTTCTCTAAATTTCTCCCACACACCCCACTCCATTTAATTTGAGGTTCCATTTTCTTCCAGATAACTTCTGCAATGGTCTGTATGTTAATTTAAAAAAAAAAAAAGAAAGCTAAGGCTAGACTGACATTGTGTGAAGAAGACAAGTAAGACCAGTCCATATTTAATTATAGACTGGATACATTAGCATTAGTGTCTTCCATAGACTATTAGATAGTTCGATATGTTGTATACTTGGATTTCAGACAGCAATGTATAGCCCTTCTTAAAGATGGAGAATACTGTCTTTTACATATGGTGTATGAATGCACACATATATAATCAAAATGTGTGAAAACACTCCTTCATTTGAAAATATAAACAAGGTTTGTGGGACTAACTTCAGCAACAAATGGTGAGTTTATTTTCAGAGTAAGTTTTATAAATATATTTACCTCTAAAATTAAAAATAGTAAAAGTTCTAAAACATGTATTGCCTTTACTAAATATGATAGTTGTGTTCAGGTGGAACAGCTTTTAGTTATTGGTGATCTCATGCCAGAAGAAACAAGAGGTTTGGGGAAAGGTATGTGCATGTCTGTGGGTATATACTGCTGTTTCTGTACATGATTATCCAGGAAGAGAGCTTTTATGATGAGAAGCTGTGTATAGATGGCAGACCTAGGTTTTCTAGAACTTGGGTTATCATCTAGGTATGATAGAGGTCTCCGAGTATAAGGTGGTACTATTACACAAAGACAAATGCACACTCTAGGTAGGTTGTCCTCACTATACATCATCATCATTCACTCATATCCATGAGTGTTAAGATACAAGTCACTGTCTTTCATCACATTATGAGGGGTTCGTTTTATTTACTAGCCCTACAAAACCATCAAATTAGTTAGAATCATCAAAGCTATTATAATGATCTTGCTTTCTTCTCCTTTAGGAAAAATTATAAGCAGAATAAAACCATTAACAGAAGCTGCCTTGGTAAAGATAAGCACAGAAACACAGGGCTGTAGTCAAGTCCTACAGATCTGGAGTTCACACACAAACTGTTTTTTTGGGAACACCAATAATTCACATTTATTATTGTATTGTCCATGATGTTCTCATGCTTACAAGCACAAAATTGAGTAATTCCAACAGTCATCTCAAGTCCAAAATGCTGCAAATGTTTGTTATGTGGGCTAGTGTTTTCTGTTGCATGTCCTTGCCCTGTAGGCAGATGACTATGGAGACATGCCTAGTGAAGGAATTATCCCTACAGTTGAAGTAGAAAGGTTATCACTGTTTAAGGTGAGTAAGAACAAGCAAGTAGAAAGTAAGTGGAAAAGAAAGTCAAGAAACAAAGGAGAATAGAACAAACTTAGAGTCAAACAAAAAAAATAGAAAACCAATGTCAAGATGAATGAGAGAGAGTGGGAGTGGGGGGTCGAACCTGAACCTCAGAGACTCACTAGTGTCATTACCCAGCCTTCTGATTTGTTGGCAGCTGGGCATTCCACAGGTGTGCTTGCAAGCACCCCTCTCCATCTATAGGAAGGAAGAAGCTCTTTGGGAAAAAGAAGGAATGCAAATTTATGTGTCCATAGTATAGCTAATTTATTTTCTTTATTTCTAAGTTCCCACAGAACTATTAAGTATGCCCTTAAACACACACACACACACACACACTTATATATACACACACACGTGATTGTATACATTTCTAAGAGTTTATATAATATGAGGTCCAAAAGCATTAGTTTAGAACACCATGAATAAATATATTGTCTTATGGCAAAAGTTCTCAACCTGTGAGTCAAGACTCCTGAATGACCAACTGTTTTATAGAAGTCACCATACAACCATTGGAAAACACAGATTTTTATATCATAATTTATACAAGTAGCAAAATTACAGTTATGGAGTAGCAACAAAAATGTTTTTATTGTTGGGGGTCATAACAACATGAGGAACTATATTAAAGGGTCGGAAACTTAGGAAGGTTGAAAACCATTATCTCCAAGGATGTTCTTTAAATCTCCAGTGGAGACAGCTACTGTACTAGTATCCATGAATATATTCATTCATGGATGCTGCAGACTCAGTGTGTGACTCAAGGAGTCTATAAGTTTGTTGGTTTAGATATTGTTTATAAACATGAATCTTGGAACATAAATGATCAAAATATACAGTCAGCTCTTGACCTGGTTATTTCTTTTTTCAATGTTTCTTTCATGCTTAAGAAGTAAAACTCTGGGCATAGAAAATCCATCAACCTGTTACCTATGTGTAATAATTTAGGATGGTGTGATTTACCTGAAGCATATTATGTGAAAAAAGAAACCCAGCCAGATGGCAAGTAAGTTCTTGGCATTGAACTCTGACTACCTGTACAGACTATGACTAAGGAATTAAACTTTAGTGTTAGGTCACAAACACTGCGAACTTCTTATTCACAAAGGGGCAAGTAGACATGAGTGCCCAGGAATTTGTTTCACTGAGTGAGTAAATACTGCATTGACTGGCAACCATGTACAGATAATACAGCCCCTTTGCAAATGCTGTGATTTTTCTCCTGACTATTATATATATTTGTTTGAGGTTTAAGTGCTCATTTTCTTTTTAAATGCTAAACAAATGCAGATTTTTGGTTTAATCAGACAATTAAAATATACTTATATGAAATAGAAACTAAGATTGTTTCTCTTGACTTTTTTCTATCATCCAATTCACATTCTATCATTCAACTTGTAATTGACAATCTAATAATTTACCTTAACCATTTCTTCTCTGGCCAATTAGCTTATTTATGTAAAAATGGTAACTCATGGATAACTATTTTTAATACAATTAATATAAACATGTGTAATATTAGCACAGAGTTTTAAACCCTATCTAGTAAAGTGAAATGCAAAAAAAAAATGTGCTTTTCAAGCTGACTTTCAGATCAGGCTCATATTTATATTCCTGTGTAAAAAGCAGGGAAAGGAAACTAGAAATTCCAGAATATTTTCAAGCATCTTAACACTCTATTTTCTCTCCCAGGGGACTAAATGAATGAAGTTACCTCTGAGAAAAAAATCCACTTTAAAGAGAAAATACTCAAAGTTCTTACCTTTGTAAAAGGAAAAAAAAAGACCACCTTAGAAGTTCGAGGAGCAGGTCTCTGTGGCTTCTACAACAGTGCCATGTTTATGTCTTGTCTCTTTGTATATGCTAGAAATGATTTCCAGAAGTCTCACACAGGATTAAATATTATTGTCATATTATGTAGTGTTTGTATTTAATGTACCCATACCCTTCAATATACCTTAAATCACCATTAAATTACTTATAATATTAATAAAATGTCAATAAAGTTGTTCTATATTAACTAAGGAGTAATGACTGTGAAGAGACTACATATTTAGTGCAGGCACAATTTCTTTTCACACATTTCAATACTTAAATCCATTGAATTGATCAGACATGTGAAAACCACGTATGGAAGGCAGGTTATATCTCTTCCTTAAGAAAAAATTCATTCACAGGTACATGGTGGCAAAGAGTTATATGAAGAAGAAGCCACTAGTTCATTTGTTCAAGTAGTTTCAGTTATAAGGGAGAAACATTGGCATGCACACCTTGTGGCATGGGCTGAGAGATGCTACAAAAATGAGATGTACAGAAACTAGTCCCATGTGACATGGATGAAGACAATAGACAGCCAAAATTAACATACCTGAGATGAAGAAGAACTAAAACACAGACCAAAGGAAAAAGAGAAACTTAACATATCAAATACGTTTGTGAGTTGTAAATTTACTTTTTGTATGGAAATAGCGGGAGAATGGAGATTTCTGCTTTCTTGATCTTATTCTCATACCTGTTCATATATTTACCATAGTTGCCATTTAATGCACTATAATTATTCCATTAAATTTTAATCTGTACTATAAAATATCTAAGAGAGGAAATATTCCATTTATCTCTGTTCTCTAGCACCTAACACAAGACCAAACTGGTGGGTACAAAATTAACACTCTCTCAGTTGAAGAGACTGAATGGAAGGATGGATGAAGAGACAAGTGATGAGATACTTAGACAGATACCACAGAGTAATTGATAGATCTTCTGTATTTAGAAAGTCCTAGATTTGGTCTATAACTGCTACAGTGGAAAAACCAACATAGGAAGAAAAATGTCATACCCAGGGTGTGGTAGAATGTAAAAATATTTTTACTAGAAATACACTTGGACTTTATTATAAATTGGAAATTATTTCCACCTATGTCTGGACCTTCCAAAACTTCACATTCATGCACACACTAATATATTTGTTAAATTGTTGGGCTCAGTCTCATTGGCTTCAGAAGTCTATTCTTTCATTAAGATGACAGTTTTTAACAAGCAATGAAAGCTTTCCAATTAAAGCACTAATGCTGCAATGTGTACCTCAATTATGTGAAAGTAAACTGCCTATTTCACTGGAAAAAAATCTAAATTCTGTTAACCCCTTTAAAGTGGTATTACATATCAAAGAGTACACCTTCAAATTACCAATGGAGGAAAAATAAAACCGTTCTGGAGACGTAAGCAGACGAAGCAGACAGCTGGAATTTTGAGGAAATGTCTGTGGCATTTGAGTTTATTTTTAAGGGAAAGTAAAATTTTTCCATTAAATTTTATAATGCAATAACATTTAAAAAACTTAAACTCAATAAGCACATTTATAATGCTATGTAAAACTCAAATTATATTTTATTCATGAATTACAGATTTCTTTTCTAATGGGATGAACGTTTTATACGTATATCTCCTTCAGCACCTTCTTCTTTTGCCTCAGTGTATACACTCACATCTTTCTTTTTCATGATGTCCCCTTGTATGAACAACAACACACTGTTTATGAATTAAGAAACACATCAAATAATCTCTGGCAAATAAAAGGAAACCAAAAGTCCTATAATGATAGATACCTTTGAAAGTCCTAGAGACTGAAGCCGTGTGGGGGAGCTCTGTAGCCTCGTCTTTTTTAGTTAGATGTTTCTAAAGGTGAAGGAGTTTTAATTACGTGCTTCCTTAGAAGAGAGCGACATTAATTAATCTGAATCATTCTCTCTAACTTTGAGTCCCACTCTTTTTTCTCTTTCTTTCCTCAGCTCTGCATCATCTTCCTCTTTTCCCCACTTTCTTGTCCTTCACAGAAAGCCAGTTATTGCTTGGTGATGATCTCCTGGGTCATAGGAAACTTCAACTAGGTCCCAGCCCACTTTGTACTGTCCCTGCCTTAGCCAACTTGAATTTCCCTGGATCTTTCAGACTTAGATACAATACCACAGTCCATCTTTCCTTTCAGGCTGGCCACTGCCAGGGATTTGAAGGTAGCGACCACATTGCTAATATCAAATATGCTGTGTTCCTGTGTGGTTTTTAACTCTGGTGGAGTGAACAGTCAGTCCAAGAAAAAAAAAATTAGTTTAGTGAGTGTTATGAGTTACTGGGTATAATCCTGAACAAGGGACTGGAAAGAAGACCCAGCTGGTAAGGGTGCTTGTTACCCAGCCTGGTGGCTTAGGTTCTAGCACCCACAATTACGATATTTTTAAGAAGGAAAACCTCAGGTGTTACATTCCTCATTTAAGTGGACTGAGGGTTCTGTGCAGATAAAAATGGTTTAAGCAATGCCTCCAATATTTTTCCCCCTCTGTGTTTGTTGTTCACAGTATTCAGGTATGTTCTCGATTTGAGCTGTTGTTTTTCTTTTATTCACAGTCACAGGTATCTGTAGAAATGGGAACCATAGAAGCAGTTGCTTGTTGTATTTGTCTGTTTCTCTACAGTGGCTCTAACTTTTTGACAAAGAGAGATGTGCCCGTTGGGTTTTCATTTCTGTGTTTTAGATGCCACATTCTCTGAATCTTCCATGTCTTTGTCTGTGTGGTGTTTCATAACCAACCTGCAGGCTGTCAGGATCAGTGAAGCAAGCCCTTTCTCGCTTGTCTTAGAAACACTGGATGATGCTCTCACCCCATTCTACTTTAGCATTACTATTTTTTGCCTGTAAGGATCATTTTTTCTAGCAGGCTTTCACTGTCTACAATTTTTCACCACTTACAATTTTACCTTCATTTATGAATGTAAAATTTATGTCATAAATAATGAATTTTCTTGCATTACTACTCATGAACATGGCATAATTTCATATATAGTTGTATATCCACACAGTCAATAAATATTCAGAAGATACTTCTCACTTATAAAGTAAAAATAATTGCATCATCTTCATACCAAGATACTTTAAAGTTTAATACAAATAACTCCTATAGAATTTAGTGCAAACTGTAGCGTGTGAGAAACATTTAGTGAACATATCTTATTGTGCTTGAGTTCTGCTATAAACATAGTGCAGGATAAAGATCTCATAACATATATTTAAATATTTAAATTAACGTGTGCTTGACTGAATCTGTGTGTACACAGGAGCCCACATCGGTCAGAGAGGGATTTGTCTTTCATGGAACTGGAGATGCAAGCTGTTGTGGGAGCTGAGAATTGAACCTTGGCCCTCTGTAAGAGCAACAAGTGCTCTTAACCTTGTAACCACTTCTTCATCCTCAAGAACAATTTATATTTAAATAGATGTAAACATAAAGGAAAAGATTGGGGATGACTTAGTAGTATTTAAGATAATGCAATGTAAGAATGGAAATAAAAGAAAGTTGGGGTTCAAGTCTGGAGGTTCAAGAATGCTGTACTACTTTGTGTTTGGATTATCTGAAAATTGAAATGACAGACAATCATAGTACTAGAGCTGTGCCACAGTTTTCTTATAGATGAAAGCAGAACTTCTATGTTGTTTACTTTTCAGAAGATTTTTATTGTAGGCCATCAGTGTTCCAGATACAGTGCATAGGTAAGAAACATAGGAGGGATGTATGTAAATCAGCCAGCTCTGTGAGGCTGACTTATGCATAAGGAATCAATGTAGCAGGCTTGAAAAGTTAGAAAAACATAGATATCTCCAAGGCAGCAACACAGGGGGCTTCAAGAATACCAAGAACATGCTGCATTAGACAAAATGAAAATGCCAAATAATTGTAGGTGTTGAAGAAAAATGCTTTTATAAGAGCTGCATATGTGATTTAGAGATTCGAATCCTTTATGTAGCAGAGGTAACAGTAGATTATTTGTTGCTTATATTTATTTATCTGTCACTGCTCTTCATGAAAATCATTATATCAGCCTACTTTTCTAGTATTTTTTTTGATAAAAGGTATAGAAATAGTGATTCAAAGACCAGTGTAAATATAAATTTCCCTAAATATTAATTAGACACCCTTGAGTATTAAAAAATGCTTAGTTTTGCAGGTTTTTCCACAATTTATAGCAAGTCAGACACATTTTTGAGAACAATGCTGACTTTCTTGATTCTTTTTGTTATATTTAGTAGACGGAATCTGTTTTAATTTTAAGGAAAAGAAAACTTGGTTCTTTCTTTGGTGGCTTTCTGTGAACAAAAGGGAGAATATGAGGAAAATGCCTACACATAAATTGTAATGTCCTTTCAAACATTACAGCTCAAACTTCTGCCTCCCACAGTGGCCTCAGATACCATTAGATGTACTTCAAATACACAATTAGGTCTTGACTATTGTTTTCTTTCTTTTTTTACTTTTTTAAATGTTGGGTTCTGGAAACCACATTTAAATCCTCAAATGTAAGTACAAAATTATGTAAACAGCAGTAATGGCCTGATATTATTATGAGACAATTCCAAAGGTTTGTGGAGATTCTTCAGAGAAAGAGATGTAAATATGATTGAGAGAGCAAGGAAAGACTTGTGGAGAAAGTAGAATCAGGGAGGAATGAAGAGTGGGAATGAGGAATGGAGTTTTCCATCTGGCTGCTCTGAGCAGCGGGGAGAGTGAGTTGGGCAGATATAAGATTAATGTTAGCAAGAAATTAACTATCTTCTTAACTGGAAAAAAATCAAGAGATTAGGACAAGTAGTAAATAGTGAATGCATGCTCTGTGTATGCTATGCTGAAACAAAATTTGATTGCTTCAGAGGGAAATAAAGAACCATTAATAGGTTTGGATAGGGAGTACCATAATTTAGAATACTGAGATGTACCCATGCATCATTCTAGAATGATGACAAATTATAATTGTAGAAATCAGCCATGGACCTACTGTCCTGGCCAGTAGTTCACAAAGTATGAATCAAGATTAAATGACAACAAAAGAATCTCAATGTCTTCCAAAACTGCAAATATCTGGAAATGTTTCATATACCCAGAGCTCAAGACTGAGTTTCCTATTTTGCTTATTGATAACTGGCAAATGGAGCTATAGTGTGATTTGGCACTGGCAATCTAAGATGTAGAGATCTACTTTTGTTTTGTATTCATGGATTCTGCTCAGATTTGTCAGGCTATCAGACTGGCTGCAGTTTCGATTCTCATCTTGAAGTGGGACACAGTCAAATTTCACTGGAGAGAGAGGATCATGCATAATAGTATGATGTCATGAACTGGTTACTACAGGAATTTAAGAGGCTTCCTAATTGCTTTGGAAAGGCAGCTCTATCTACATTCATTGCTCCTTGCATGTTGAGTTGATACTCTCTGGGTTCAGTCCTCAAGGGTATCACTGCTTGGTGTTCTGTAGGAGCAACATGTATGTTTGCAAGTATTTGATGAGAATAATTTGCTACTTATTAAACAAAAAGCCTCTCTGAACAAAAAATATTGCAGTTACTCTTTTTGTCCTATTAATCTATGATACTGGTTTAATATTTATTGTCCTTAATTATAATGAAATAAATAATCATGAAATAAAAATTGTCAATTGAAAATTTTTCTTGCTTTTTCTTTATTTGATCTAGTTAATAACTAGATTTAGAATTCCATAATTATGGATCTAATAAATATACATAGATCCAACTTCTTTAGATTATATTTTAGGAAGATTTCTGCAGCACACTAATGCATATGCACCATAGACCTCATATCTTAGACTCTTATACAATTTGCTTTGAACCTTAACCACTTCTACACACCAAGGTATTCAGGATGCACTTGACTATGCTGCTAGTTGTGGTTATTGTTGTTATTGTTTAGGAGAACCACACATTTTTACAGTTCTTTTCTTAATTTCTTTTCAAATCCATCTCCTGATTAACTCACCTAGTTAGCAAATGAGGTCTTTTTTTCAATGAAATAGACTTAAGCATTATAATGTTTTTTTCAGACAAAATATGCTATTTTTAGTACTTCTGAAGAATCTGGTATTTCCCCCATGGACTGTTCAGGCCTGAGGGAAGGAACAAGGTCTAGTTGGCTTCAGTGGTTGCTGGGAGACACTCTGGAAATTTACCAAAATTTCAAGATGTTCCAGAACTTTAAAAAAATCTTCACATTAAAGACTTGCACACAGCAATTCATAGCTTAATCCATACCTTGGCATTCCACTTTGCTATAGTCAGTTATAACATTATGCTTTTTATAATGTTACCATTTTAATGCCTCTTATAAAGCAGTATTAGTGTGTTGACACTCCCAAATCTATCCCATTTCAGTTACTCTTACAATTTCATGGTCTCTGTTGGGAATGTTCTTAGAATTTATATAAGTCAATCACATTAAAGTGTAAGTAGTCACCAAAATTTTCCCAGAGTTTGTATTTTAATTCATCACTTAGATTCAGATGAGTCACAGCTGTGATTTCTGTACTCTGGGCAAGAGCAGACCTACAAGTCTGATTGGCAGCAGGAAGCTTTCTTGGAAGTTTCCAAATCCTTTCTTTCTGTGCTCAGAAATGATCAAGTTACAGACAACATTTCCAAAAACCTGTTTGGAAAGACCAAATGTCCATGGAAGGCCCTTTGAAAATAAAGTTTGTTCTAAAGATAAGATACATTTATTTTTGTCAATTTAAATGGTAGATTCTGCAGTTGAAGGCAGTCCTATTTTAAAAATAAAAATATGTAGAACAGGCTTGAGGGCTGAGAATGTGGAGAAAAGTCCATAAGTGAGTGAATGCCACTGTATTCTCCCTCTTCTAGCATGCTGTGTATAGTCCATAGTCTTGGTCATGTGAATTTTTAGATTCTTTCAATTGGAATATCACCTCCTTTCATCTAACGTCCACCCAGGCAATGCATACACCCAGTGATTGCTAGGTTTCTCACTTCCACAGTACCTGAGAAAGTGTGTGGTAGAACATGTGTACATTTCTCCCTTTAAAAATTAATAATTAATTTAATAAATAAAAATGAATTATTAATTTTTCCTTTTTTTTCTGTGTGTGGGTGTTTTGTCTGCCGGAGTCTGTGTATCACATGCATGCTGTACCTGCATAGGTCAGAGAGAGAATTTGATCCCCTGGAATTGCAGGTGCTGGAAATTGAAGCCCACATCCTTCAAAGGAGCACCAATGCTCTCCAGGCCCTGTATTCTCATTCTTATTCTCTGTATCAAATGACTGGCTGACTAAAAGGATAAATGAAGACCGTTAATAGAGTTAGCTATATGCCAATTTGAAAAGTTAAAGAAGTTATTTTTATGTTTGACTCATACAACTAAGCAATGAATAGTGTGTCGTAGATCAACAGTTGAGATCTATGAACTGAACTGCTCTCCTTCCTGAGTGTAGGCCACTTCCTGTATTACAGATATATATCACATTTAATGAACAGTTCTAAAAACGGTTTGCTTATAGGAGTCTTCAATGGCTGAAATATATACACTTCTTAGTGTGATATATCCTCAGAGGCTACTCAGATAGGTTAAGGGTTTAAGAAACCACCTTTGGAGAATAGTTAGTTATTTCTAAGGTTTAATGTGCATTTGGAGTAGTTTCCTTTAACATTGCCATCTCATATTGGTGCTTCATTCATACAACGTAATTTAATCAATAGCAACTCTCCTTTTAAATATTATAACTTCGCTCCTGTTTAGCCAAGGACTGTTTGGAAACCTTCAAGGACTTTCTTGTTTTGAGACAGGGTCTCACTGTGTAGCCCTGCCCTTTCTGGAACTCATTACTGTAAACCAAGCTGGACTTGTACTCACAGAGTTCTGTTTTTGTTAGCTCCCACTACTGATACTGAAAGTGTGCTCCACCACAACCAGCCTCCACAGACTTTTGATTACTCTTTTTTTGAATGTGTACAAACCTAAATTCTGCCTTCCTTCTTTTCAAATCTGCACCTGTATAATGTTCCCCATCGTAAGTATTTTGCTAATCCAGATTTTATGTTCTCTGCTACTCCCAAACATAAAAAATCTTAAGGAAATAAAAGCAGGAAAATAATTCTTCTGTCTCAGTTTATCCTTGCTGCTGTAACAAAATATGTCAGGCTGGATCAATTGTAAATATAGAAATATTTCTCTCACATTTTGAAAGTTAGGGACTCTAAGGTCAAAATGCCAACAGCTCTGGGTTCCTCTGACAACTTCTGTCTGCTTCTACAGTGGGGTTCTGGAGAGGACAGACAATATATCCCACACTGTGGAAAAAGCAGGGAGTCACTAAAGGACTGGGGTGCTCTCCTTGTTAACAACTTCTTCAAGGACATTGTGCCACCATTTTCTTTTTGCTGGTGTGAATTGCATCAGCACCTTGAACATACTGATCAAAATATTTTATCAGTGGACTGAATCTCCAGCACTAAATCCCATTTTAGGGAATCTGTACTACAGATTAATAACCTCATATAAACCCAGCTCTCTTAGTATTCTCATATCGTTAATTGCCAACACAGGTAACTGTAGACAAAAACTTAAGACATCCTCTGTGAGAAAGTTTGATTTAGAATTATCATGCCCCTGTCTAACCAATACTATGTCTAGTCAATGCATATTCCTTATCATGTCTTTGTGAATTCCCTATACTGTCCCACTCCCTGCCATTTCATCTCTTCACTGGCCACCCACATCGTTTTCTCTCTGTGTTCTTTTTTTCCTGTATTTTCTGATCTCAGTACTGAAAACTCACAGGAAGCCCAGCTCCTGGGTCAGATTAAGTGTTTCCTGTGTTGAAAACCTTCTTGAAGCATCAGCAAAGCACTGTGAGCATTATAATGATAAGTTAACATGCACAGATCACTTACTTTGTACCAGAGATTATGCTAAGATTATGTAAGACAGCCCTCATCTGTCCTCACCACAATCTCTCATTATTCTCATCTTATGCATGAGAAAAACCAAGGTACAGCAGGATAAGGAACTGTATCAAGGTCTCGCAGATGGCATGGTAGCATAGATATGCTTTCTTTCCTCATTGAGCTACTTAATATGGCACATTGTTATAACTAAGTCTATTTGATACCACATTTAGTAACTGAACCCCCCAAAATGTATATGATATGATACTTCAGATTTGTAATAATGGGCATATGATAACTGCATGCAGCCATGGAATATAGTGTTATTATTTATACACTTTTACAAATGTGGAATAGTTATATCTGCATAGTTAGACTTTCTTCCTTCTTAAAAATTTATCTTTTCTTTGTCTCTAGAGCTTTGCAACTCCTCTGTTGGAGATCTTGATTAGATACATGATAAGCTGTTATGAACTGTAGGGATACACCTGTGCTTGCAATACCAGAACATATTCCTCCTATCCAGCTGTATTTTAGTATCTAATACCTAATCTTTTTCTACCTCTGTGCACTAATTCTCCTAACAGTTAGCAATGAGAATTCCACTTATAGTTTTTTCTCTTGTTTTCATTTAGTTTTAATATTGTATATGTGATAGGACACCTCAAAAACATTTTCATTGGCAGGAAAGGAAGTGTGGGGCAGCTACTAGACAGACATTATACACTCATGAAGATAGGAAAGAAAATAACCATTAAATAATGTTCTCAAATAATTCAACTGAAGCACCCAAGTGATCAAAAATCTGAGGACAGAACCTGTCTTTTATACCTAAAGTGAAATTTTGTTTCATCTTTAAAGTGAAGTCCTGATGTCTGTCTTTTTGCAAATGCAGTATGTAGACAACTGAAGGACTGACTCCCTCATATTTCTAGAGGGTTCTTGTTGCTTTCATTAGGTAAATACTATAATTATTGGTAAAAGAAAAATGAGGAAAGTTATTTCTGATACATGAAACCTAAAAATATATGATCTACTTTAAATATCACACTATTTCTGAACATATAAAGCACAGGGAGTAACACCAGTGAGTTTTCTGTTGCTCTTTTAAAAACCTAGGATGAAATATTTTAAATGATTTCAGGAAGCTTCAAGTCTGGATAATAGTAGCCTGTTCATTAAAATATTCATGTTTCTAAGGGGAATTAAGGTTTCATTTGTCAGGATGTAAGGAGTGATATATTGCAATTATATTCACACTTGGTATTTAGCATAATTCTCTTCTAAAAAGATGTCTTCTTGGGTCAGGAATTGTAAAATATTTTATATTCTGAATATAAATGAGAGTTCTCATACACTGTGCAGAAGCCATCTGTGGCACGACTGTTTTTTTGTATGTGATGCTGTAAATAAAGTAACTGTTTTGACCTATGGTGAGCACTATAGCAATAAGCAAAAAATCAGAATAAAGACAAGTAGAAGGAGGGCGGAGTCAGTCAGTTTCTGTCCAGCCGCCCAAGCATATAAGACCCAAGTGAGGTAAAGGCCATAGGCCATGGCCACGTGGCAAATAGATTACTAAAAATAAATTAAATCAAAATAAAAAACCAATAATGTACTTAAGACACAGGCCAAACAATATAAAATTAATATAAGCCTCTAAGTAATTCTTTAAAAGATAAAAGCTGTCACAGGCAAGGTCCAAACTTCTGGCCCAAACGGGCCCCCAAATCTTTTACAACAGCCATCTTTCTTTCTTTAAATCTCTATTTCCCATCTAAGATACCTATTCTTCCTGTGATAGAAACTTTCAGTTGTGGCTGCTCCAAACATGGAGGTACCATTGGTCACCCTACACAGAAATACAGGATGGAAGAGTGGGACCATTCTTAAGGTAGCAAGTCCTTGGTACCTTCAGATAGCATTGCTGATTGACACAGTCCAAACTGCTTGACATTAGGATTTTTCTGGACTCTTTAAAAAGCTGGATGCGGTGGAACACTCACTTAATCTTAGCTCTTGGGAGACAGAGGCAGGTAGATCTTTGTGAGTTCAAGGCCAACCTCTTCTATGTAGTGAGTTGCAGGATAATGAGTACTACATAGAAATGCCCTGTGTGGTCAAAACAAGAACAATAAAAATGAACCATTACAGAAAAACTTTCTGTAAGGATGATAGGATATAGAATTTGAAGAGTAGATAGAACTTTTATCAGATGTTTATTATTTTTAATTATGTATCTGTATGTGGATGTACCCATGTGAGTGCTAATACAGGCAGGGCCAGAAATGGCAGATTCACCTGGAGCTTGACTTAAAAGCAGTTGTGAGGTGCCTGATGTGGCTACAGTCAATCTCAGGTCCTCTGAAAGAGCCATATCTGCTCTTAGCTGCTGTGACCTCTTTCAAGCCCCAGTAGCTTGAACTTATATGGAGAAGAAGTATTCCAACCAGAAAGAATGACATAAGGAAAACCAAGGACTTTAGGTTGTTTGGAAACAATAGGTATCTTAATTTTCCAAAGTGTTGAGTTATGTGTATGGTTTATTCATGAGTATCTTAATTGGCTCAGGCTACTATATAAAACATAATAGGTAGACTGAGTTAAGTGAAATAATTTAGTACAGATCAGCGTCCTGGCCAAACTGGTTCTTGAAGAGATTTATAGATGGTTACCTTCTTAATTGGTCCTTGTATAGTCAAAAAGTATATATAGGTATTTGTCATCTCTTTTTCTGAGGGCACTAATCCTATTGGAGCAGGGCTTCACAATCATTAATTGAAACTTAATTTAGACTCTAGCCAGTCAATTTAATTCCTGGCTTTCTTCTTGCTTATAGACAGCCAACTTTGCACTGTGTATTCACATGACAGGGAGATAGTGTATGGACTCTTTTACTAATTTTTATTAAGAAATAATTTCTAAGCCTTTAGTTCCCCATATTTATCTCCAAATATAGTCACATTGGCGGTTAGAGATTTAATCTATGAATTTGAGAGGGATACAAAGATTGAGTCTGAAAGGGAAAGGTGAGGGAAATTATTGCTGAGGGAGTAAGGAGTAGGAACATTCATACTTCCATCAGGAGTCTGCAGTGAAGATTTAGGGTGCACTTTGTCAGGATCACCAAAAGGGGTTTTCATATTTACATTACTGTCATTCAGATCGCATTTCAGTAATTAGGGAGACTCAGTGTTCAACAGCTACATCAGCTTCATCAAAGCCACATTTGCTGATGTATTTGCACTCGAGTCTTGCTTTCTAAAGAGAAGGGATGACAACAAGAGCACCACTGTTTATTTCCACTTTAAAATAACAATCCCTCTTGGGCTTAAGTTTTGTAATATTATTCAAGACATAGTATTGATTTTATGAAGTGTCTAGTAATTTCACTTTTACACATAAAGTATATGAGATCTATAAAAAAAAAGTAACCATGACAACAAATACTATTATAACCTCGTTCATGAAGGCAGAGAACATGAACATGCAGATCTTTGGCAGGAAGTACTTGTCTATGATGAGACATACTTACCCTGCCAAAAATTTTATATGCATGTACATACATTAACAAGTCTTTTTAAAACCAAAGACAGAAAGAGCCAAAGGGGGCTACTAAGATTGTATCACAGGCACAAATAGTCAGCCTAATATGTTTATGAAAAGTATCAAAGCTTTGAGGCTGCATAGGTGACTCAGTGGTTAAGAGCACTTATTGTTCTTACAAAGGACCCAGGTTAAATTCCAAATACCATGGTGGTCACAACCATCCATACATAGATATATAGATATATACGCAAGTTAAGTATTCATACACATAAAAAATAATCTTATTTAGATTTTATGACACAAGTTGAAGTCTAGTATTTAGCACTTCCTAGCTGTAGTTCTTTGAAAAATAATCTTTTGAGGCTTCATTTTTCTCCTCTGAGAAAGTGAAAGTTTTTTCCTCTTTCAAACTTAACATATAGGTTCATCAAAAATCATCAATAATGCTTCCAAAATTACTTTTTAAATATCACAAATATTTTACTAATGATGTCATCACCATAGTATGATTATTTTCTAATACTTATTACTTTCAAGTTTCATGATTAAAGCTTCTAAGTATGGAGCTATCAGTGTCACATAAAAATGTATAGGCATGATAAAAAGCCCCTGTGAAAGGTTAAAGAATCTGTAGTGATTATGTATGAGGAAGAGATGGCCAACAGGTAATATGGTAATTGTCCAGCACTTGAGAGTTAATAATGATGAACAGAAATAAAAAGGGCAGCCTGTAAGATCTCAGCTAATTAAACAGAATAACTTTCAGCAGTGAAAATCACTTCAAAGTAGAATTGGCTTCTAGTGAGGCTGGAGAGTAGCCATTGGGTGCAGATATCCTGGGGTCTGGAGACAGTTAAGCTAGTCTTGCTGGGCTTAGGGCCTCTCACTGAAAAGAGGCAGAGCTGTCTCTTAGCTTTGTGTTTTGGGGGTATAGGAACCTGTGTGGATTTAGGGTTCTGAATGAGAAGGGAACTTCTTTTTCTGATTGTTATTGTTGACCCATGGAAAAGAAACAAGCAATGGAAAAGCCACATGTGAAAGATGGTTGGCTATGTGTCTGCTTTCTTCCTTGAAAAATAAGTGTTGATTATTTAAACTTTTAAAACTGCATTTTTATTTATTTACTTTGAGGACATGAGTGTGTGTGCATGTGCCATAGCATGCAAGTGTAGGCTAGAGAACAGCTGTGAGAGACAGTTGCCTCTTTCCACTATGAGCCACCTAGCTAGCCTTGAATTGTTACTTTAAAATATTGAAATCAGTATGATGTAATGAGCATAGGAAATAGTAGAATAGTCTTTTCAAGGTCATTTTAAGTGATTTAGCTGGACAAAGTTCAAGGATGAGGGTAAAGCTGTTTAGAGGCAAGACAGGAATTGAACCTGTAGGAAACAACTCCTACATGGATGGTGGGTATCTATGCATGGGAGGAAGACATCAAGAGGTAGGTAGAAAGAGGAGGTCAAAGTGTAAGTAATTTCTGTTTCTCTAGACTTTGGAAGCTGACTAGCGTTATCCTTTATCTTGTTTTTTAAAATGATTGTGAATGTCATACATGCATATAATATATTTTGATCAAATCCACTTTCCAGTCCCTCTCCTCCAGTACTTTCTCTAGTTCCTGTGGTGATATATTGTATATTTAATAAAAATAGTCTGGGATATCAGAAGACAGAGCCACCCACAAGGCAAGCCATCAAGGTCAGAGAGCTAGCTGTTATGTGCCTTTAATCTCATCATTCTTCTTGGGAGGCAGGTAGAATGCCTCTGGAAATCTGTGAGCTCAAGACCCATCAGAGCTGGGTGGTGGTAGCACACACCTTTAATTGTAGCACTAGGAAAGTTGATCCAGGAATTGAAATAGCTGTGTGGGGAAAGGAAGAAAGGGAGGAGAAGACAGAAGTTCTTCCCTTCTTACCTGCACCTGGTGAGTCTGAGGAGTTGGCTGGGTCAGAATTGGCTGTGGTTTGTTTCCTGTCTTTCTGATATTTCAGCTCTTTCCCAATATTTGGCTCCAGGTTTTATTATAATACTACATATAATTTATGCAATAGTTTCCTTTACCACTTTTCCTTCCCAGCTCCTTACACTCTCTTAAAATAAAGTTAACCTTGTTGAGTTTATTAGTGCTGCTTGTGTATGCATGGTGCTGGAGCATGGCTAGTCTTTCAGAGGCCACATCTCTGAAGAAATCTAACCCCATGGCCATCAGTAGTCAGTAGCTTCTCAGCAGGGTATGAGACTTCCTGCTTGGGGAAGTGAAAATTAAGACTATTTGGAGCTTTCACCTTACTCTAGTAAGAATGGCTAAGATAAAGCATCTGTTAAATTTGAAGATTAGTTAGATGGTAATTCTCTATGTTCCTATCTTGAACTTTCTAATGCCTTCTCTTTGGCTCAATAAATTGAGGGGATTCTTCCCTAGACCCTGGAAATATTTTCTAGACTATGATAGCAATAAGAAGACAGCTTTATCCAGGTTAAATGAAACTAAACATTTACCAACAAGATCTTTACTTCAGATGCAAAAGGTTAGAATAAATGAGCTGCTTATTTCCAGAAATTTAGGCAGTGGTAGTACAATGTATTGTAATAATTCATGAACAAATATCATTTTTATTATATGGCACTGTGATTTTTATCAGCTACATTAATAACTTAAAGACTTAAAGATTAAAAATATATTCTAAATTAAACATCTATTTTGGAAACAAAGGAACAGAAGTCTCTTATCTGCCTGCCCATCTGTCTGTCAGTCTATCTGTGCATTCATCTTTTTTCTATCCATCTGTTATCTGTTTTATCTCCCCAATATTTTGGCTTTCCAGAAAAAAATATTTTTCAGTGTCTTCAAATCTTGATAATAATTAAACTACTTAGGTAATTTAAATTAGAGAATGGATGGAAGGAAGCCTGGGTTTCAGTGCCAAGATTCATTCTTTAATAGTCACAGTAATGTTCTGCTGTTTGCTTTCTGAGCTACCTTCATTGACTGTCTTTGTGCTTTGTTATTTAGGCTGTAAATGTCTGTGACCACATCACAATGGCAGGACAAATTTTTTGCTTTGCTTATGTTTTTATGCAACAAAAAAATCTTCAAAAGCTCTGTTTATGTTTTCCAGAGGTAATATATATATATATATTAGTATTCAGGGACTAATTGATTTTTCAAAATTAAGTGTCTAAAACAGTCTCAGGAACTTATAAGGCTTACTCATGAACTAACAAATTATGAAGTTAATCATATTTTTATCCAAGGGATTTTAAAAAAATTATAAAATTGCTATCTGTTGAAGGAGAAGCTTAATTCCCTGGAGAGAGGGGTACAGAAGACCAGTCTGTATTACTTTATTCTGGAACTGCAATATTTAAATTAAATTACTGTGCTTTTGAGTTCTGTTGTGAGACCTGGTATTTGTCAATGGGTTATAGATTTTCAATTTTTAGTTCTGGCCCTGAGGTCTGCAGTCTGGCTTTTTACTCTGACAAACGGCAGCCTTTTGAGATTAGCCATCTAGCCATTGGAGGCTGAAGCCAAGTGACTGGAGGATGGTGAGATCTGCCAGGGAGATAATAAGTCAGCCTTGCCGACATGCTTCTCATACCAGCTTTCTGAAGGCTGTGTCATCATTTTTGCAGAATGACCCCCAGTCCCTTGGCTTCTATGGCATTTACCTTACTTGTTTACTCCAAGTTCTTTATAACAAAGTCTTGGGGATTTATGCTCCTGTAGCTTTGCACTATTAATCTTTTGAAGAAATTTTAGGGGTTTTCATCAGATGGGAGTAGTGGCTTAGAGAAATTGATCCTCTGTAGAGTTAAGGGATAAATCACTAGATATTACCTACTACCCTAGCTTAGTCTTTTCTTTGTTTCTGCTCTATGTCGTCTTATTCTTTTATTGATCGAAACTGTAGCACTCCCACCTAAATTCAAGTTCAAGTAAATTCAGAAAAGTGTGTCTTTGGCACAACTGTCATAGGACCTGCTTTTATTAGCTCTCATGAAGGCTTTTGACGTTTGAAGTGTCAGGCAATGAATCTGACATGATCTCCAGACTATGTCATCATCATTCCTTGGAGACAACTGGATCTTCTCTCATCTTATCTTGAAGGCAAAGACAACTCTTGGAATGTGAGTCAGAGCAGAAACCCGTGAAGATGATCATGAAGAGGAACAGCCAGTTTTATCTCTCACATTTCTCAGTATTGTCTTTCACTGTCATAAAATTGTATAATAATGAATGGCTCTATCATAAAGCGCCCCACTCTAACATAAATTCAATTTTACTGAGTCAGAATATGCCTAGAGCTAACAGAGGCAGGGCAATGTGTTCCTGTTGCAGGGTCTCTATTAAAAGGTTAGTTTGTGTCCATGTCACTGGGACTCTTGTGGTGATTATGGTGGCAGTTTTGAAACAGGTATCCAGGGTGAGCCTTGAACCCCAGCTTCTCCTGCCTCAGCTCCCATAGTGGGCTTGTTTGCCAGGCTTCTATAACTCTAATTGGTTTTTAAGTGAAATTTTCAGGAAATCACTTGAAATTCTTTTTGATTCAATGAATAACAGACATTTTTTGTATGGGATTAATGGAAAGCAATGCTTTGGTAGTTAGCAAACTTATTGATTTATAGTGCAGCTCTTTTGCTTTAGTATAGCACTTTTATATTAAGTAATCTATATAAGGTTTATTTTATCTATTTTTGCTATGCTTTCAACAATGCTGGAGATTGAACTTAGGACTTCACAAATGCTAGGTAAAGCATCTACATCCTCAGGCTAGCTAGCACTATTTTAAAAATCAATATTGCTACATATTTTTATTTGTGTCTTACTTTCCCTTCTTTCTAGTGTTTGGACATTTTCTTCAGAATCTAGACACCTCTTTATACTGATTTTTCTGATTCCTTTTAAAATGTGATTTTTTTTAATTCCTTTATGGATATGATATTAGTACATCTAGATCTTCCATTTTATTTTCATTCTAAGGCCCACTCTAGGAATAATATAGGACTAAATGTCAAGAATTATGAGTTTCCTATATCCAATGTAATGTTTCTACATGACAGAAAATGTGTATGGTCCTATTGCTTTTGTACATAGTGCTTGTATTTTAAGCTTGTTTTTCAGTAGAGATGTGTGTGGTGTGTGTGTATGTGTGTATGTGTGTGTGTGTGTGTGTGTGTGTGTGTGTGTGTGTGTGTTTCTATAGCAAATTTGGAATTTTTGTGGTCCACCAAATCAGACTTGTTCATAAAATAGGATTTCATGTAATTTTGATTCTCTAACAACAGGCCCAACTCTGGTTGGAATGATTAAATGTACAACTGCTATATTAGTTCCCAAAGACACCATTATCCTGCCTGCTATGTAAATCATGGCCAGACAAGCTAGGTCTCAGTCATTCAAGCTAGGCATTTAAATTGGAGGCAGTACTGTTTATATCTCCGTCAACTGGGTTCTGTAAGCTCCTGTCTCAGTAGATTGTCTTTAGGTAGAGTGATGGAGAGGGATGGTAGCCCTACAATTTTTGATCATCAAGAGTGGGGAAGCTTCCTTTAGGATGGTAGGGGAGTATCATGGCTATGACTGCCATCTCTGCTGTCCATGTTATGAACTTTTGTAGACTGCTTAAACACCTGGAGGAGATCTGTACCTCCTGTCTCAGAGAATGACTGACTCTGACATTAACACCACATTTATGTTAAGACTTATCTCACTTATTTTTATTTCCAAACACAGTATATCTCAGAGTGTGATTAGATAAGGTAAGCCTTCACTTTAGTTGGCATCTGTGACACCTGGCACAGTACCAGGGATTAAAGCTACATGATAAGCATTTTCTATGAGACAAATACCTTTTATAAGTAGGAATTGCTTCTAAAACAGAGATAATGCTCTTGAACTATAAGCTAGAGAGTGTCATGCAAGCTGAATAGAAAATTTGGAACACTGACAGATGCCACATGTCTTTCCATAGGTGATTTTTTTTATGGATGGCTAGTAATTATGGTTATTATTGTTTGTGGTACATCATAGCTCAGATAGCAGCTATTTTGCTTATAATCAGATGAATGAGATATTAGGTTTGGCTTTGTTTGTGGAAAAAGGACATATTATGAATTTGTGGTTATAGACTTGTTAGTAAAAAGGATGAATAGTTTCCTGGAATTTAAATTTTCATAGCAAAAGAGTAAAAAACAGTATCTCATGGTAGCCCTGAAAAGCTTTGTAATGTTGCATCTGTTCATGAGTCAAAACCCCCTGAATTCTGTCAAAGAAGTCACGGGGGCAAGAAAAGATCAAATGCTAGGGGATTAAAGCTAGTCAATGCTAAAGATGATGCTGATAATGGTGATGTTATCAATAGTTCAGCTCAACAAGATGGCCACCGTGACATTTTAAAGGCCATATATTGTTATCTTTATCTTATTGATACAGAATTTGAAGGCTACAAAGATCAAGATCACTTCTCAAGGGCATAAGTGTGAAAATCAGGACTCAAATCAGATAGTTCTCAGGAGGGTTTTGTCTCTTAATTGTCATAGTCCTTTAACTAATCCACAATTAATATATGATGGTAGAATAGAAAGAGCAAAAGAATGGTAGTCAAATGTGTGCATGTGTATTTTATTAATTACATGATTCTTTTTCTTTCTGGAAAAAAAAAGTATTATGCAAACAGCCTAAGAAAGAAAGCTACTGAAGAAAACTTTTACAAAGTTTGATAAAGATGAAATATAGTTCCCTGCAATTGATGGCTTCTGAAGGGAGGCAGGTGAGGAAGAACTCAGTTTTCTTTAAGGGGCTGACCACTGGAAGTTTGATCATACTCCAATGAGTACATGGGCATCATAAATTGGACTTTCTTCTTTATTATTATTATTATTTGGAGGGAGGCCACAAAAGTGGGGAGCCAGACCTGGAAGAACAGGAAAGCAAGTTTGATTGGGGTTCATATGTAAAATTTCCAAGTAATCAATAAACATAATGAAAAAAGAAACCAATAGGAAAGAATATCCTGGGCAAAAAAAAATGTTACAAGATCGAAATATAAAACTTGGCTTTTTCTCACCAAAAGTGTAAGATGTTCTAATAAGTAGTTAAATTGTTTTCAGGACAACATTTAATTTGCAGGATTTTTTTTTAATTAATATGCTCAATTAAGTACTTTAGTTCCCACTTTGGATGTGTTCCATATTTCATCTGCTGCTGTTTCCAGAAGTCATACAATATCATTCTTATTGAATCTCATTTTGTTCTAAAAACAAAGAGAAAAACAAAAACCATGAAGTGCTTCTTTGAGCCCTTTGGAAAAGCTAATACAGTGAGACTCATCCAAGGCATTTGTTCTTTTCAGACTTGAAAATTGGCAGGGAATTTTGTTTATAAGACTTTGAAAACCAACAGATTTGCATATAAGGATTATCAATTTTGTTTTGCTAATGTGTTGTCGCTTAGGAAGTCACTGAACCTCACACAGTAAGCTCCAGGGGAATATTTGTTTGGGAAAATACTGAAAACAGGCAAGAATTTTCCTGGTTAGAAACGTGAGATATAATTCTCACCACACCACACACACACACCCCATTTTTTAGCTATGAAACTAATAGGATCTGGAGAGATGGTATGCTGCAAAAAGATGTGGATCTGAGTTTGAATCTCCAACATCCAGAGTTCTACAGAGTTCTGCAAGCCATCTTTCCTCACTGAGATGGTTCAGCAAGTTTGTCCAAACTTCAGTAATATAAATTCCTTCTGTAGAACATTCCCATACATAAACACACACACACACACACACACACACACACACACACACACACACACAAATACAATCTACATTCATAAAGTTATAAAAAGAAATATCACTTTATACTTCTGTTTTCAAATAAAATCTGGAAATAATCAATATAATTTTATGAAACCAAAAGTCAAAAGTACATACTACCACAACGTTTTTCATTATATTTGGTGGAATCACTCCTGATCTTAGAAAGAGAAGCATACATTTCAATTTATGGTGACTTTTGTGATCTACATAGTTATTTAGCAAGTAGCAACAAAAAAAAAAGTGCAAATCACAAGCACCCGGAATATAAAACTCTTACTGCTTCTGTACTGACATCAGCCATCTCATTGCCCCTCCCTTATCTTCCCAATAGGTGTTAACAATTTCTTCATCAGGCTTGGTCATCAGCCTGTGGCGAGACTAGACTAGCAAGTGGTGAAATCTTTAAGATAGGAGAAGACTTTTAGCCTTAGGAAGTTAGGTCATGGGGAGAGTGTGCCATACTTGGCACTGCTCTATCCATTTGCTTCTGTTATATGTCTTGCATCTTCATTCCTATCTTTGGCACTTTTTTCCACCATGTTATGACTATAGAATATTTTTAACAGATGCTATCAGTTTCTTTTAAATGTGTTTCAGTGTTCTGCCTGTATGTAAGTTTGTGTGCAATGTCTGCAGAAAACAAAAGAGAACATCAGATTCCCTGTGACTGAAGTTACAGGTGGTTCTGAGCCACCACATATATTTGGAATCTAGTCTAGGTCCTTTGAAAGAATGTCAAGTACCACTGACCCATCTTTCTAGTCTCCAATGATAGCCTTTAATGGGAATAACTTAAGAAGCATTCCCTTTCTATATTTTATGGTATTATTTTAGACATTCTGGAACCATTCTACATTTATTTTGTCTTTGAGGAGTCTTGAGATATTCCCTGATCTTGCTTTTTGGTTGCTTTGATAGTGCTAGAATTCCTTAAGATTTGGGAACGTAAGTTATCTTTTTCTTTGTAAATCTCTTACATTCACTTTGCTTTCAAGTCTATGAGACAAAGAACTTCATCCATACTTATATCCATAGATATACAACCTCACCATATTGCACATCTGCAACATTAAAAATAACAGACAATTTTTTCTCATAGTTATTTGAGCCAGAATAATAGTTATTCTTAATGGTATTGCTTTTAGGACTAATCTTCCTATAAATATTCTTAAGATAAGACCAATTTTATGATATCCAGCCCACTTATTGCCTGCTCCTGAAAACCACTTTCTTTTGGAACCTTCTGTTCATGATAATTTTCTAAATTTCTTTCTTCCATTCTTTCACACATAAGGACATGTCATTTTTTTCCCTCCATCTTTGAGCCAACACTGACTTTTGCTGCCTTCCCTCGCCCCTCTCCTCTTTTTGCTGAAGTGTGCAGGCATGCAATCATTAGAGTGCTCTTGGTTTTGCTACAGAATCATAGTATCTCATACATCTGGCCATCCCACATTATCCTAGCTCTTAGAGTATTTCATATTTTCTCACACTGTACCTGTGAATCACACTGTGTGTAGGTAACTTCTCATGGCTAATTTAATTTTTCACTATTAGCAAGGAAAATGAGGTAGAAGAGGAGGTGCTTATGGAGGTCTAATGAGTCTTTAGTCGGTGGAAGGCCAATAGTGGTGGTGGGAAGAAATTGTGGAGGGTGAACTGCTATGCTTAATTTTGAACCTAGCTCCAGGGCCAAGGAGGCTTTTCAACTTTGCAGGCACTCTCTGCACTTCTATGTGGAGATGTCTCTGAAGTACCTGTCTCATCTCCTAGGCTGAAAGCAAAGTGTCTGCCTTGTACAAGAGACAGATGTGAGATACAGTACTTGATTTGCCTGGTTTTTTTTTGGTTTTTTTTTTTTTTTTGTTTTGATTTTGGTTTGAGGTTTTTTGTTGTTGTTGTTGTTGGAATAAGTATACTTTTAATTCTATAGTCTGTTTTGTAAACTATTTTTATCCAGTTTTGTAAATGGAGAAATTAAGAATAATTCACATTCATTAAATAAATGAAAGTGTTAAAACTAGTTTTTAAAGTGGGACTGAACTCAGAAGCCAAACTGCCTTGGCTTCCAGACTTTCTGGGGCGCCTAGCATCTCTCATTTTCAGACATTTGTGGTCAGAGAAGAGAAAAATCTATAAACAGTTCCAGCCAGTGCTGGACTCCGTAGTGGGAGCAGGCAGCACACTCTTGAAGAAGGAAACTGTGCATGTTTAGCTTTCATTACGATGCCATTTGTAGAGATGCTTACTAGCTGACATGCTTCAGGCACAGCTTTTGGAACTCCATTTTATCACTGTTCACAAGTTTGTCTTTTACATTTACCAATCAGTCATCCTTTTGTATCCTTCCTCAAAGAGTCCTACTAATAAGACTGCTTTTGGTATCTTTATTTTTCTGGTATTAAAACTAGATTTAGAGTTCATTGACCTGAATAATCAACATCAGAGTACAGGTCTTTCATTAATTTGTTCATATGTGCACCTCTTTGCCTCCTAACACATGATATGACCACTTGAATAATAAGTACACAGTGGCTTTCCTTTTTGTGAATACTTTCCCATTGGCCATTGGCAACATGGTCCTTATTCATTGATGATCCTTCCTCTATTAAGCACTGAAGCTTTTGTTTGCTCTATCAGCAACATCATCCCATACTTCCCCACCGTCATTGGTTCAGGATGGATAAGATCCTAACTGCTCACTCATTTGAAGATGTGTCTAGCTAGGAGAGTTGGGGACTCACTATAAAGTATTTCTATTTTTTTTTTCTTTTTCGAGCATGTTACTTAACTTTCGCCTGGAAAAACCCATCTACTGTGACAGACAGTAGATACATTCCCCACCCCCAAAAAGTGTTTATGTTTTTTTAACAGCTTTACCTCTCACACTTCATCTTTAACAGGAAGCTTCTAAGCATTGTTCTATTCACTCTCTAGGTGGGACTACATTTCCTAACCTTACCACAGGGAACTTCTTTCTATATTATTTGTTAATACATTGGGCACTAAATAAGTAAGCATAGTAAATACACCCAGGGCAGTAAAAGAAGTAGGCAGTAATTACGAGGTGAGTGAAAAGGATGTGCAAATGCCTGTTGTGCATTGTGTTCATCTCAGGCACATTCACATAAGGTTTATAACCGCAATTTTGATACATGCATTTAAAGCACATAATCTACAAACTGAGTTTCCCATAAAGTGATTTCTACCTGTGATGCAGCATTTGTTGCTCATTCTAGGAATCAATAGTTTCATCAGTTGAAGCATATATTTTTTGAGTCGAAGACCAGCTTTTAGTTAGCAAAATTATATGTATGCCAATTTAGTGGCGTATCAGCTACTTTTCTCATTGCACGGACAAAGATGCCTGACCAAAGCAACTTAGGGACTAGAAGGACACATGTGGCTCACCACAGTCTAAGCGTAAGTATGGTGGAGAAGGTGTGACAGCAGAGCTTGAGATAGCTGGTCATATCATATCCAAAACTGGAGGACAGAAAGCAATAAATATTGGTGTTTCATTCACTTTTTTTTAATAGCCCAAGACTTTATCACATAGAATTGCAATCTACAGATAGGACGAGGCTTCTCTTCTCAGCCCAATCCAAAAACATCCCTAGAACACATCCATAGGTTTGTATACTAGGTGGTTCCATAGCTCAACAGGTTGTTACTGATGTTCTAGATCTGGGTCAGGGGTTTCTAGTATGTGGTTTTTTATCAAAAGAATTAAAAAGAAGGTCTCATGCATATAA
Source organism: Sigmodon hispidus (assembly GCA_004025045.1). Classification (NCBI taxonomy): domain Eukaryota; kingdom Metazoa; phylum Chordata; class Mammalia; order Rodentia; family Cricetidae; genus Sigmodon; species Sigmodon hispidus. Next base: position 67,924 of record PVIH01002702.1, read on the forward strand.
AAGAAGCAAAATAGCTGTGTTAGTGTGTTTTCCATTGCTATGATAAACACAAGACCAAAAGCAACTTGGGGAGGAAAGGGTTTATTCCCCCACCAGCCTGGGAGGAAGTCAGGGCAGGAGCCTGGAGTCAGGAACTGAAGCAGACAGGCAGGACTATTGGCTTTCTCTTGGTGGCTTCCTCAGCCTGCTTTCCTATACAGCCCAGGTCCACCTGTCCAGGGGTGGTGTCACCAATGGTGGGCTGGGCCCTTTCACAGTAATTAATAATCAACGAAATGCCCTTCAGAATTGATTACAAACAACTGGATGGAGGCATCTTCTTAATTAAGATTCTCTTCCCTTATGACTCTAGCTGTATCAAATTAACAATAAGCTAACCAGGACAATAACCTAATTTAGATGGAAACAATAATAGAGACTATAAAGAATATACTGTTGAAATTGGCTGCAGATCACATGCATGAGAGTACTCAGGGATCCAATTATTGTCCCAGGCTTTATTTTATGGAATTCAAGAGAATGATGAGTTTGATTTCTAAGAGGTTGAATTTGAGTGATTCTCTGTTTTGAGTGAGAGATTTGATCAGACATTCACTTCTTCTACTGAACATGTCCCTTCCCATAATGCATCTGATTTTAGTCAAATGCTAAGGTTAAATAGGAGATCCTTGCTAAAACTTTACCAGGTCGCACAGTTTTGTCTTGCTGCCCATGTACCTAAAACCATTTCAGACCAGATTAGCTTTTCTATTCTTCATATCCTGATGAATCACATTTGAATAAAAGCTGTCTAAATTTGATTGTCACCAAGAATAGGAAGCTTATACTATCACTCAGAAATAGAACTATGTGTATTCTGAGTCAGGTGGGACACTATGGCAGTTCTGAGGGGCTAGGTGGATATTTGGAGAGGTGTATATGTGCATAGTGTGTACATATGAAGAAATATGACCCGAAAGTACATTACTATAAAAGACAGGGGTAGAACATAGCCAAAACTAAATAGGATCCATGAATTCTTGCTTCAATGACAAGCAGCATTATTCATTACAATAATGTATTATTTTTCTTAAAACTAGGATTAGTATATAACCCAACATGAAAAGGATTGCAATACTTAATAGAGTCTCCTGCTCATTTATGTTTTTGTTTCCCCCAAGAATGAATTTTCTTCTCCTTCAACATCAGTGTCCTGATGTTCTCTGGTGTTTATCAAAGGTGTGTTATGATTTCAGGTGTGTTAATTCTTTCTGTAACTGTCAGCATATCATAATATAATAGTATGTTTTGCTATAACAGTTCATATAATACTGTTTTGTTCATTTTAGAGCAATAAGATTCCATCAATGGAAGTGTGTGTGTTGTGTGTGTGTGTGTGTAATAAAAATATATTTACTTACTTAGGCTTCTATCTGTTCTAGTATTGCCTGTCATATTTCAATACAAATGCTTAGATGAGTGTCATTGTTCTTGTATGCTTACAGATGCAGAAGATAACCCTATGTGTATTTTAGCTTGGGCTGCTATAATAGTGTTACAGGCTAAATAGGTTAAGTAGAAAGTATTTGTTTCTCATAGTTCTAGGAATAGAGCAGTTTCAAAATCAAGTTACTGTTCTTGTAGTTGCCCTCTTCCTGCCTTACAAAAAGGCTGCCAGATCATCTACATTTTCCCAGTCTCTTCTCCATGTATACTCAGAGATTGAGCTCTAATATTTTGTCTTTTAACGACACTAAGTCTTACTATATGAGTGCTTCCTCAAAACTTCATCTGAACCTAATGGAGGATTGGTGAAATATTCAGCAGATAAAGCCCTTTCTACATGAGGAAAGGTGTTAAAATTCTCAGAATTCCTATTAAAAGTTGGACAGACATTGTAATATTTATACTTCAAGCAATCTGAAGGCCCAAACCTGAGCAAGCTGACTGCCTGGCTCCTGGTTTAGTGAAAAGACCCTGCCTCAATGAATAAAGTGGAAAATAATCAAAGAAGAGAACTTTAGGCCTCCATACATGTACACATGAGCACATATGCACTCATACATGTGTTCTACATGCATGCAAACATATATATATACGCATCAAAAAACACATATACAAGCAATAAATAAAATTGTTTTTCATGGCCCTCATCCCTTAATAATATCATATCAATGCCTTAAACAAATAAACCTGGAGTGGACCCAAAACATTTAGTGTGTCCACTTTGTCAACAATGTAAACTTTTGATTGGCCATTATCCCACATTGTGTAATAAATATTTCCTATGTAAGGGTAAGGCTTTTAACCTTGCCAGGAAGCTTTTGTATATTCTTTTATCTTTGGATGTTAGCTTTTTAAAAATGCTTATTTTGTATGTATGGGTCTTTTGCCTACACATATATCTATACATCATATGACAGAGAGTGGAGTCTGGAAGAGCATGACAGACTCCTGCTACTGGAGTTACAGATAACTGCAAGCCACCATGTAAGTGCTGGGGATTGTTCCTGGATCTCCAGGAATATCATCCAGTTCTCCTACCTAGTCCCTGAAGCTAGCTTTTATAGCCTGATGTTTCTGGCCTAGTCTAACCCCGAGACCCGGACCTTGCAGTTCCACAGCTGCTTAGTTTCAAATAATCACACAGAGGCTTATATGAATTGCAAACTGTTTGGCCTATGATTCATAAGCTCTTACACCTTAAATCAACTCATTTCTATCAATCTATGAATTGCCACACGGCTCTATGGCTTACCTGTGTTCCATTACAACTTGCCTTCTGGGCAGCAGCCTGCAGCATCTCCTTGACTCTGCCCTCCTTTCATGCCTGGACTTCCTGCCTGCCTGTAAGCTGCCTCCCCATAGATCAAAACAGCCTTCTTATTAACAAATGGTAATAAAGTTTGTTCAGAGCATACAGAAAAACATCCTACATCAAGTTTTTTTTTGCTATTGTTGTGAATAAGTGAAACTGAAAAATGATTCATGAATTTGGTAAATGTAAACAATTTGTTTCTCAGGAAATTGTTAGGTAGTCATAGCTGTCTTTGTTCACTTTCTAGCTGGACTGGAGGTCTTTTTTATATTTGTTGAAAATGCTTATATATGGAAACTAGCCCTTTGCATAGGCTTTAAGTAGTTTCTAACCTTATCTTTTATGTTTTAAATTATATTAATGTGTATTTTTGTGCTAAAATATTTTCTTTTGTACTGTCTATAGGCTAACATTATTAAATATTTATCTCACTTTTACTTATGGAACATTCTTGATATTTTTTTTTTCAATTCATTGGTACTTTCCAATTATTGTTCTAAGCGTTATGAGAAAGGATCCACTATTTGCTACTTTGTTTTATTGTTTTTTCTATCTTCTCAATAATTCTTACCTAGTTAGCCTATGTTTGTTGATATCTTCAGAAAAAAAAGGCATATCTATCAAATAAGAGAAAACAAGCCCCTTAAAATCAAAACAGTCTAAAGTAAAGTGATTCTGTATGGTGACATGCTGATATTTTTAAATTGTAGGCACCATTTGAGTCATTAAGATCAGTATGTGCATGAATGCATATATATGTTTGTGTATGAACATTTTAATTACTAGAATTATCTATATTCTAGTCCTGTTAATCATTTGACTCTTCTGTTTAATTTGCTGTATCTACAGATTCACTTAAATTGTCAAAATGAATTATCTTAAGCAGCCAGAAAAGGTGGGTTATTAAATTCTATTGCAAACCTGAGGGCATGATACACTGCTTATTGCTATGACTACATTGATGTCTATTGCCTGTATTGGAGGCCTTGAGTGGAAAATGCATTTCCTCCTTATATTATCTTCATTGTACCAAACTTACCTGTTCCCGGGAAAGCTTTAAAGTCTTTAGCAGAGAGACCATGCCTTATATTTCCATTTGATCTACTCAGAAAACACTTACTGAATATCTGTCATATCCAAGTACAATCCTGCAATGGAGAGAAGCAAAATGTGTAGAGATAGGTCTTGTCTTCAAGGAGCATGAAGTGTAGTGGATATGTAGGTAGAAACATTAACAGTAATATTGCACATGATGGTGGCCCTGTTCCTAGAATCTCCAGAAGTTCAGATGAAGGCCATTGTAAGGACATCTTCCATTTATACTGAGTCCTATGCAAATTATGAATGTAAAGTGGTTAGGAAAATTTTTACCAGTATCTTATGTCTGTTTATATTGTTAGCACAGTGTCTTAGAGTTGTTGGAGCAATGCTTACTTCATTGTGTTTTTCCTGGAAGGAGAAAAGAAATATTCTCTCCCTGAGAGCCCTTATAAACATGAATTACAAAACCCTAACTTTTTAATTGATTGTTTTTTAAAAGGTGCAAAGGCATGCCACCTTGCTTTCTCAATTTTTCTATTCTCAAAGGAGTTTGTACTTTATTTAAACTGTCCAGAATACTGTTCAGAGGTATTTTCTTTTATACATCACAGCCATTTAGTACCTACATGATGAGGTGATTTTTAAAATCAGTCTCCTGAGGCAAGGTGTGGTGGTGCATGCCTTTAGTCCTAGCTCTTGGGAGGCAGAAGCAAGTGGCATGGAGTTCAAGGCCAGCTTGTTCTATATAGTAAGTTCAAGGACAGCCAGGACTACATAGAGAGATCCTGTCTCAAAATAAGCTCTTTGGAGATCTTCTCCCTGGGCTGTTCTAGATGTAGATGTTGACTTCCAGTCTATCTTTTCTCACTTGCTGCTTCTTACAATGTATCCTTTGGAAAAATGTATAGAAACTGGTCATGATTATATGAGAAGAAGAGTATAGACAGTGGCTGAGTTGTCATGGAATTCCATCTTACAAATACCTGTGTTTAAGTGGCTGAGCATGCACAGCTCACTGTGATTGCCGTCAAGATTTCTAAGATTATTTCCCAGCAGTGTTGCTGAACATTTGAGATTAGAGTTTCTCTAGCATGCACGCTACACTCTCCTCTCACCTGTCTCCCCATGAGCCTGGTCACAGGCATGTACCACCACACCCAACTGAGGTTTCCAGATAACTTGTCTTGGGCATAGACAGAACAGGGTAATATAAAAAAATTACAATAGGCCGTCAAGGAGCATCTAGTGTTATTTTCCCCACAATAATGCACTGTGTTAATCTATCGATAATCTTTATCATATTTATCTAATGAACTTTTCTTAATGTTATAATACCATAAAATACTGATAGTCATAAAACATTAGTTTGAGCCAATATTGGGTTGTATGTCTTTTCATTGTATTCAAATTGTTCTAAAGCATAAAATCAATAAAAACTTTTCTAAAGAAATACTTCATGCTGAAATAAAATACATATAAAGATAAAAAAGGGTTTAGAGGGGAAAACATACTTATAAAGGTAAAAGATTTGACCAGTAAAAATATTGCATTAAATCACATCTCAGCCTTTTCTCATTAAAAGTTCTTTCACTTGACAACTTAATTTCCTTATTGTCTGTCTAAATGTACATTTAATTTTGAGAACATTCAGTTATGGCATCCAAGCGCTCTCCAGATGCACTGGTTTGAAAAGAAGCTGTGAGATCCTACTGCATCTTCAAATGTGCTGGCAGCCAGAACAGTGAGTGAGAGCAGTCACTAGGGCCAGCGACTAACAGACCTTCAGTCACGAGTCCAATTCCCCTGTGGAGAGAGAGAGCTTGCCTTTGCACAGGAAAAACAACATAGTCTCCAACAAAAAGAATACGTCCATAGTCTCAGGCAATCTCCACAAGCTACCCAAACTCACAAACATGTCAAAGGGAAAATTGGGTGAGCGAGCATCAACCCAGAAGGTCAAATAGATTCAGACAGATCGGGGAATGGGTCTAGAGCAGTATCCTCATGGATGAATCACACTCATGATAAATCCATACCAGCTTTTAATTCCATTTGGGGAATGAGTTTCAATGGTATCTAAAAACTGGGGTTTAAGTAAAAATTGAAGACAATGAACACTCATATTCATTAAATAGTAATTCATTAAATATCAAGCAAATGGTAGCCTGTGTTTATTATACTTTTGCTGTTATAATAGAATTTATATTCATGAAGCATACAATTCAGTCATGCTAAATGCTACTTCTCAAATAGCTGTTATGTTTCATTTTTCTAGTCAAAAACAAGTTTTGATATAACTCCAATAAAGCAAAAACATGAAAAACAAAGCAAAACCACATAGTAAATTGACTGTAATCTGATTCAGTAACTGATCTTCTGTTTTGAAAAAATATTTAAGACTGACTTAAGGGATAGAAAATTAAATTCATAACTTGAATTTCAAAACTGAATTCAAATAGCTTATAAAATTGTAAAAACATGCTATTTCAACACAATCGCAGTTTTGCAGAGCTTTGTTTTAAAACTGCTAATAGTTCCTCTTCCATACATATTTGGTAAAATTTTATCACAAATTTCATCAACATACTTACATGTTTGTTTCCCTGAATTTTTTTAAATCAGGTTTTTTGTTATTTGTTCTTTGAAATTCTCATGCATACATAGAATATAGTTTGATTATATCTACCACTAGCTACCTCCCTCCAGCTTCCCCCAGGACCTTCAAGCCAATATCTCTCTACCTTCATGTCCTCTTTCATCATTATTAGCAGTATTATCCCTGAGTCCAGTTAGTACTGACCACACATATTTTGGAATGGAACTGTCCACTGAGACACGGGAAAACTATCAGCAGCCACACCCCTGAAGAAAAGTCACTTGCCTCATTCAGCAGCCATCAACTTCCAATAATTACTCAGCCAGGGATGAGGATACTTTGACTGCCCTGATCTTATGAATTTCTTGTGCAGGCATCTACAGGTGCTGTGAGCTGATGTGTGCATATCCAGAAGAAAGCATGTTACAGCTCTTCCCTCCATCCTGCAACTCTTTCATCCTTTCTAACCCTTCTTCTGTGATATTCCTTGAGCCTTGGCCTCAAGGTCTCAGGGGTGGCATTCCATGTCTGGTACTGTAATCCTGGTAAAAGACCATGAGTAGGGAGGTCATAGGTCCCAGAAGGAAGCCTACTGGTGTTTTTTTGAATGCTCATGTTGTCAAAGTGCTTTCTATATGTTTATGTTTGTATCTGTAGATTTGATCTGCTCTCACTTTTATAAGAGAAGCTTCTTTTTGTGGGGTCAGTAGTCAAGAAACTCATAACTGGTCAAAGCACTGAAAATAGGTGACTGTAAATGCTCAGCCACAAATAAATCAACTATGTCAACCTCCCCTGAATTTTTGAACTATTTCTGATTCTCCATGAGTGGATTCCCATTCTTTTATTTTTCTTTTCTTCCTTATTAAGTTTTGTGCTTTTGGGAGGAAGCCTTGTCTTGATTATAGATAAGGCACTGGTAAAATCTCTTGCCCTGTATCCTTGAATTGACTTAAAACATGATAAACATTGGTTTTAACCAATCACTAAGCATCTGGGCTAGTTACTGTGTTTATAATACTCAAGAGATGTCACATGAGGAAAGAAGGAGACATTGTCTCATGTTTGCAGGAGGGATTTAGTCTGCTATGGAAGAGAAGGCATAATAGCAGGAATGTTTAACACAGTATCTTCACTGTGGACTAGAAAGAGGAGAATATTAAGCTTAGAGGTAGATAATGCCTTCAAAGGCTTGTCTCCTCTGTGACCTGCTTCCACTCACTAATTAGGCACTTCATTCTAAAGATTCCAGTCTCCAAAAATAGGACAACCAGGTTGAAGACAGGTGCTCAGAACATGAACCAGATTCCAGATTCCAACCTCAACAGCGTCTTTCTGTTAAAAAAAAATGTAGTGGAAGAAGCAAAGCTGCAGAGTGTCAACATAGATGATTTTGATGCTACTATTCATTTCCCAAGCACACACAGAGTTCCTGAGCTCCTGATATTGGTTGCTGAGGTATCCTGATAGAAATTATGTCTTGGATATCACAAGGCACAGCATTCATAGTACTTTATGTGATTTCTCATTCTTCTCAGAATACACACTAATGTATGTATATTCGACATTATACAGAAAATTGTATAGAGTAAATCTAAGTTCCCATTTAAGAGGATATAATGAAAATTATATTTGCGTTTGCTTGCACTAATAATTTTCATTAATAATTGTTATTTGTCAGATTTTTCAGAAAAGGGTAGATAAAGTTCTTAGATCATGAGTCCTCTAATTGAGTTACTTATACCAGTGGAAGAATGAACCCTTTCCTTGCTGCATAACATCTGTTCTTAGAGGCTTGAACTATAATTAAAAACCAGCAAATTCTTACTCTCAGCACTTTGTTATATACTCATGACTGCTGCCCATTGTAAAGGGAAGCTTCTCATATGAATGTTGAAGAACACTGCAGACCTGTAAGTATAACCCTAAGTATTTCAAAGAATTTGAGAGGACAGCCTTTCAGCAAAATGTCAATAGTGGCTCTAGCCAGAGACACTCCCAGCCATGAGCTTTGACTGGGATTACAGTGGCAGGCATGCAATTCTTTCATGCATAACAGCCTTCAAATCCAGAGAGAAGTTAGTTTTTTTCATAAGTTTTGTCACTATTGAATAAGTAGACATCCTGCCTGGCATGTCAGTATTCCAGCTTGTAGTATCAAGCACTGGGGATATCACTGTTTTTTTTTTGTTTGTTTGTTTTGTTTTTTTTCTCCTTCAGAAGTTTTCATGCACCTACTAGCACTCTGAAAGCTAGCTAGCTGGGAAGATGTTTTGGTCAGCCCCAAGGAAGACTTCCTTAACACTCTCCATACTCTGCCAAGGGTCAGCGAAAATCTTGGAAAAGGAAGCAGCAATAATACAGAATTCATAGGATGGTCCAGAATGCAGTGAAATGCTATCATCACCTGATCATGCCATAACTAGTACTCATGAGTTTCTAACTGCTTTGGTTGGTTACCTGCATGAGATCTGTAGAAAATGAAGCCTGCCAAAATTCCAGTATACATAAGGGAGAGCTCTCTGGGCCACACTGCTTAAAGGCTGATGTCAGGAGAGAAAATCATTCTATTTTTTAGTGCATTCCCACTGGTGAGTTCCTATGATCTGGTGGTGAATACACATATGAACAGCATGAATTAGAACAAAGAAAGGACATGAAATTCACAGAACACCATGTGATGTCTACATGGGGATAGATGGAGAAGGGAAATGAGAAAAGGAGATATGATCATTTTATTGCATAGAAATATAAAATTTCAAGAATAATTAGAAATGCAGTTGAAAAACAGCAAATTCAAGTGGAGGTACAATTTCAGAGTACTTAGTATAATATATTTCAAGGGGTTATTATTTGCTTCACTTGTCTCTCTGTTTACTGTGGAGTGTGTCAATTGTAGTTCATCTTCATAGCCTCAACAATAAACATGTTTGAAGTTGGAGTGCATAGTTCTATTTTTATAAGTATAATTTAGAAGCCAATTTGGAAGCCCTACGATTTATGAAATATTTGCGAGCAAAACTTCTAATGTCACTGGAGTGATCCAAATGAAAGGAGGTCTTATATTGAGCAATTATGCACTTTAAGGCCTGCCTCACACAATTGCCCTGCAGTTGACCTTCAGACCTATTTTGAGTTACTAGATGAAAATAAGATTTCTTTTCAAGTGGTAGTTGCTATGGGCAACTCTACTAATGCCAAAAGATTCTACCTTCTTAGTATAATGCCTACTTTGTGAGTGAAATAAAGAGCTAAATTGTAGTGAAGGAAGGCATATAAATGGAGAATATTTGGGAAGTAATGGAAACAGGAATATTAGAGATGTGGACAGAAAGAAAAGATTTACTTGCTGCACATTTTTAATGACTACCTGGCAATTTGTACAGTTTTTCTACTCCCCTGGGCACGCTAAACTTCCATATGTCATACCCAAAAGATTACTTGCAAGTTCTTTTTTTTTGTATAACATGAATTTATGTCTTTAGTTTTTAGAGAAATTTAAAAAAAAATAATGGATCTGAAGTTTTGAGACAATTGCATAAAGAAAGATTTCTGAGCTTGGACTTGTAAGCAGAAAAGTTCTGTGCTTTTACAGTTGCTTTATAAGCCATTTGATGGAGTCAGCCATCTCTAGTGCATTTCAGTTTGCTTTCTGAGTGCCATGGTTTGAGGAGACAGATCCCAAGTGAAATGTGCTGAAAAGCAACACTCATACTTTCTTTGGCCAAATAGTTGAATTTCAACAAGATATAGAATTGAAAAAAATCATGCTTTAGCCATATTGTATCCTCAGCATTGATGCAATTGTAGGGTGCAGTCATTATTCCTTTATTGATATCTACTGTATTCATGGTATTCTGCTTGTTTATAATGAGCTCACAAACTGATTGAAAAGTTGGATGAAAAAGCAACTAATTATCTATCCATAAATATTATGATCTATTGTAAACCTAGAAATCAGATATTATGAGAACATAAAAGATGAATACATTCACTGAATAATTTTATTGAGCTCACATTGTGATTTTCAGGATGTAGGAAAACCACATGTACACAGTCCTATCAATTCCTTTATTACCGAGTCCATGTAGGTGAAAATGCCTTCACTTTTAAAATTACTTTGATTGTTAAGGAAAATAATTCAGCTAGGGAAAGATTCATTCTCCTGAAGTGGAGGTTTTAGAACATGGACATCTGCATGAAAACAGAATAAATTCTGTTACTATAGGTATGATAGATTGACCTATACAGAAAACATATGTTCTGTATTCTATACTTTCCAGGAGGATTTTTGACTCCAAAGAAATCTTTTTATCCTCATGAGAATTTGAAGTCCTTGTTAGACTCTTGTGTCTTGGTGTACTCAATTCTGGCAACATGGTAATTCTTTCTTTCAAATACAGCAGAATTCAGTAGGTTTACTGAGGTGCTATTGTGACACAGTGCACAATTTATGAGATTAGAAAACAATATAAGAAATTTGTGTGAAAGTATTTGAATGTAATACTAGGAAAACTGGATGCTATCACCCAAGTCACAAAAGCCACTTCTCCTCTCCCAACGAAAGAGGCTGCTGGATAATTTGAGAGAGAGACAGAGAGAGACTGAGAGGGAGGGAGGAAGGGAGAGAGAGAGAGAGAGAGAGAGAGAGAGAGAGAGAGAGAGAGAGAGAGAGAGGATGTAGATTTGAATGAAAAGGGGATCTAGAATACGGTTGGGTAGTCAACACTGTAATAAGGGTATACTGTGTAAAATAATCTATTCTCAATAAAAGAAAATAAGGAAAGGAAAGGAAAAGAAAGGAAAAACACAATAATAAATTGAGTTTGGAGACATACAACTATGAGTTACTAACTTAGAAATGATAATTAATTCTTGGGAATGTATGAAATGACCCAATGAAAACATGTAAAATAAGAGCAAGAAACAGAGCAACGGATGCTTGTGTGATTATGGATAAGAGGAGGAATCAGAAATATGTAGAGAGTTAGAAGACAGACAGGATAGTGTGTTTAGGAGTGAAGTGAGAACAGCTTTAAAAAAAGAGAAAAATATGAAGGAGAAAAAAGAAAAGTAAAAATGAGGGGGGTACTGAGAAGCACATGGATTAGTCAATCAGGCAGTCCAATGTCTGTGCTCTGTTCCCGTGGCTTCTGTTGAAATATCAAAAAGAAAAAAATCTGGATAGAAAAAACAACCCTGTCAATTTTATGGTCAGTGATTTCTTTAGAAAAAAGAGAGGGGAAATTAATGGAGCAACAAATTCTTTGGAGTAAAAAGAGGGAAATATTCTAGAAAAATCAAATCTATGTGGCGGTAGAAAAATCAAATCTATGTGGTGGTAAAAGAAGTCCTTATCATAGCCTAATAAAACTGTTACTATACATATAGATTGTTTCACCATTAAACAAGAATCCACATAGATTATTCTGTAGTGAGCAAAGTTTGAATTGCTTATATTGCATCCTAATTATGAGCTAACAAGAAGAGGTTTTCAAACTCGCATCCCACTGACTTAATTAGGAGAGAGACATTTCTACTAACTGTTCTAAGATATTTCTTTCTGCTCTTCTCAAACTTGTATTTATCTCACAATTGGTTCTCAGTATTTTTAACTTTGTTTTGCATGTGCATGTGGTTTGTGTGCATGTATGTGTGTGAACCCATGTATGGAAACTCTGAAGTCAAGTGTCTCCTTTTCTCCCATGTATACTGAGGCAGGCTATCTTACTGAATCTAGAACTCATCTTTTGAAATCGTCGGTGTAGCCATTTTGCTCTAAGAATTTCCCTTCTCAGCATTCTAATTGCTAAGATAATGGATAGGCTGCCATACCCACTTGGCATTTCCACGGGTTCTAAGAACTCAAATTCCGGTCCCCAGGCTTGGATGGGAAAACACTTTACCCAGCCCATGATGCTCTTTTTAAAAAAGAATTTTTGAAATAAAGGAAGAAATACAACTTCAGATGCTGTCTTTTCTGAGGATGACTCCCTCCCCCTTATCTCGTTTTATTGATTTTGGGAGAACATTGATAAAATACAAGTTTTAGGTTTAGTTTATTTCTTTGGCCAACTATATAGCTTTCTTCTGCCAAGTGCAAACTGTGCCAACCTTGTCTCACAGTTCTTTGTTTAAGTACCAAAGTTGCTGAGGACTAGTAAAAACATTTTGCATCTTGTTTTTGATTGTATAAAATATAGGTGCTTTTTGTGAGATTCCTTTCTTGGATATTTTGTATCCTATCACATTTGAAAAACCGTGCAAAAGAAATACACACCTGTGTCTGTGAGCTGGAGTATCCAGGAGTGAGCCTTAGTCATGCTTGCTGGGCGTGTGCTCCACAGTATGGAAGGACTTTTGGAAATCCACTAGCTAGATGGCTGATAGTGTGTTATTATTTTAATATAAAGGCTTGACAAAGTGACACATACATCCTCTTTGCATATCCTTTCTCTCCTGGGCTGAGAGAGAGGTTGAGTGCTAAGTGTTAAGAGGGTTAACACTGGCATATGAAGAAGCCTTGCTTTCTGGTGCTGACTATAATCTTATCTGCTCTGTGACTGCTGGTTGACAAGTTGACGAATCATGCTGAATTTAATTCATCAACTCTAAAGTAGAGAGATGTGAGGAGCTACTTCCAAAATGGCCATGAGGATTCACAGAACAACCTGTGTTTTTCATGAGAGGAAGTGTATTATCACTATGACATCATCCAGTGATAGAGAGCACATGAAACTGAGAACCAAACATACTTGTGATCGCTGTCTACTTCATGGCTGTCAAAATATGCCAAAACTAACTTGTACAGAAATTATGCATTTTATTTAATATTCTTTAATAATTGAAGTATAACAAACAACATTATTATATTTTTATTTATATAAAATAAAGTGGTAATTTTATCATATTTCTTTCAGATATTCTTCTCACAAAAACATCTTATCTTATTCTTCCTTTTTCCTCTCTGAATCTTACAGTATTAAAACTGATGTCTCCATGACCATACATTTTGAATTTCAATGACATGTGATTTCCATATTCATATGTGGAATGTAATCCATATTCATACACATACTCATTTTATTCAAAAATAATAATTTTGATAATTATTAATTATTAATATTATTGATAATAATAATTGACCTACCGATATGGATAGTTTTAGTTCATTTTAGTTAGACAAGAAAATGTTTTTTTAAGTTGCTGGTAAAGTATTTAGTAGACCATCAGGTAAATTTGACGAACTGTGTATTTATGAGATAGGAATCACATCTCCCTGTATAATATTAAAAAGCTCTGACATGGACTAAAGGGTGTATACAGAGCTGTGGGAAACAACTATTTTAACAGAAAAATGTGAAAATAATCTATAGTCGCTCATCAGTGAAATAAACAATATAGACCTATTGACAGATGAAACAGCAAAGCCCTTTAACAAAATCAATGATGAAATATTAGAAAAGAAATGTGAAAATATTATGAACTATTTATGGTAAAGTCTAAGTGTAAAAAATCGAATGCTGGATAATTTATAAACAAAAATACATTTTTATATCTCAGTCACCATATATTTTATATACTTTATTTGTGTTTTAAGTATATGAAAAAGTTACAGAAGTAAAAGAAAACTTCTCTGAAGGAAATACAGGCTGGCAAATTAGCAGGATTATTTCACAGTATGTTTTTCATGGTTATCGGACATGGCGACAATTCTTTTAGCTATATTTAGAGGATCTCAATCAAAGAAGCCCTTCCCTCAGTATTATCTAATAGTTCTCTACTTTAGGAAAATCTGTCATATTAAAACATTGACTTAAAAACATAGGGCAGACTGGAGATTTTTTAAAACTGGAAAATAGTATATTTATAACTAGAAATAGCTTTTCCCTGGGATACCAAGAGGATCTCAAATAATATTCAGAATACAAAAGGATTGTTTTAATCTTTCCGGAGCACTGTTACAAGAAGAAAGATATCTTCACACAATGGAAAGTAGACACATATCAATGATTGATGACTGATGCTCCAATATCACATAACAGTAGTGATGAAAAGCTTTGTTAATGTAAATGTAATACCATTTACCATTGTAAAATCTGATGGGTAATAAATAGATTATTAATGTCAAGCAAAAATTTATATTTTGGGAGGTCTCTGTTTATATCCGAATTTTTCTGTTATGTTAGCTAGTCTCAAATTCATGAGCTCAAGAGATCTTGCTTAGTCTTCCAGTGGCTCTGCTTCTGATTACACACTGCCATGCTTGACTAGGAGTTAATTTTGTCACTTAATTGTACTAGGAATCATTAAGCAATCTTTTCCCTGTGAAGTAGCATTTCACAGTTCTTACTGAGTTTGCATTTGCAGTAGTTCTGGCTAAACAGAACTGGGAAAGAAGCAACTGGGTAACAGAAATGGGTAAGCTAATGTGGTAGTTATAGAATGCAGTATTGGGATGGGCCACACCTCTGTTCCAATGGCTTTTTTTTTTCTGTTAAAATATCAAAAGAATTTTTGATTTATTTAAAGAAAAATCTCTCTTATAAACAATTTTGAAAGCAAATAACAGAAAGTGGTCAAATTAATCTGAGATGAATTTCAGCTTCAAAATTTTAAAACAAAACAAAACAAAAATATATAGACCCCTATAGGCTTGGGACAAAATACACCTGGGAGGAAGTGCAGAGGCAAGAATTAAGATGCAAGGCTGAGTGACAAATAATAACAGAAGCCTTTGAAAGCATCTTAAACATGTTGCCATTAAATAGCTTACACTGAATCTGAACATTTCATCACTTTATGGCTTTTTATCTGTTCTCTTCTTTTACAGGAGGGTTCCTTTCAGGTTTACTGAAGTATAATTTAGGACTAGATAAGTTCATTAGCTTAGTTGTGGTGATGGCTTCACATGATGTCAACACAGCAAGTTGCACTCCTTAAATACATATCTTTATCTATGATAAAAAGTACCTTGATTAAAAAAATAAAACACCTTTGAGATGTATGTCTACAAATGTTTTGTGAATCAGTTTTTACTTAAAAGTTATTAAGTTAGTATTTTCAGGATGATGCAACCCTTTGTTTTTAAAGCCAAATAGTTCAAGAATCACAAAAATGAATATATTTACATGGTTTTATGTTACAATCTGGTTGCTGTGTAGGCACTATCTGAGCATGAGGATGAGTATGTGCATAGAAAACAGAGAATATATATTCCTTGAAAGTTCTCAAGCAGACTTGTGATTTTTTCAATTTGTTATTACGAAAAGGGCCAAGTAGAGTAAGCAATAACACAAAGATAAAAATTAGAAGATTAATTGACTTTTTAGTGAGGTTCACAATTATCTCTTCAAACAACATTTTGTTAAAACTTGTACTTAAAGAGAATGCCTTAGAAAAACTAGAGATCATGTAGATGGTAGCTGAATGCTCAGAAGTCTAGATCCACCAACAAGGTCATAAATAAAAGAGGATCTTTAGCTTCAAATAATTTGTAATTAGTAGATTTTAGGTTTAGGAAAGGCTCAGCTGGTAGAGGTCCTGAGTTTAATTTCTAATTTTTGAAAGGCAGACATAAGTATGCTGGCACAGCCTTGTAATCCCATTGCTTAGGAAGCAGAAAGAGGTGGGTCACTTTGGCTAACAGAGCAGCACTACTTGACCAGCACCAGGCTAGATCAGAAAAAGCTCCATGTTGCCCAAGGAATGACACTGAAAGTTACTCTCTAACCTCTACATGTTCACCCCAATGGGCATGTGTATCTGCACATACGTGTACACAACATACAGATGAACACAGATACATATACATGGGCACACTCACACACACATATCACACACACACACACACACACACACACACACACACATACACACATGTGCACTTCCATGCACAGAGGGAGTTGTTTTGTACAGAAGAACAAGAGGATCCTGCTTGTCAGATGATTTGAACCTTAGTTCCAGTTCATATGAATAATGCCTAAACGTGAGCTCATGGTGGTTGAAGTCAGGGATATAAAAGCTGCCTCAGTGCCATGTGGACATGAGCAGTGCCTGTCTTCATGCTGACTACAGAAGACCTTTCTTACCTCCTGTCTTAACTTCAAGAGACCACTGATTAAGGTGAACAATGACCTTACTATGAAAGTTACATCATTCTAATTCAGCTATTAGTAACCAATTAATTAGAAGCTTGTCAACTCTGTCTCTTCAATGTGAAGTGTGTAAACATCACAACTGAGAACAAATAGTGATGGCCCTGTTGATCCAAACAATTCATAATTCTCTGAGCTGGCATTCCAGTCCATGTAAGAATCCTTTAACAACACAATTTTTATTCTTAGTCACTTAATTTGTTGTATGTTGAAATGAAATGACTAATTTGAACTTTGATTAATTTTCAAATTAATCAGATTTGTTAGATCAAACTAAAGTAGCCTTATTTTGGAGCAACATTTATTACTTACACTACTGGATTAATCTCCTGTGAGCAAAAATGTTAATATTTATTGAGTCTGTATTTTAGGAATTCTGCTTTCTAAGCATCACAGCTCTCTTTTGGGGTGTAATAAATTGTTCTTTACTTCCACGTCATCCATCTCAAAGGCTTGTTTGAAAATTAAATGTGATCATGTGTCAAAACCAGTTAAAACCGCATATATTTAATAAATATAAAGTAGTACTAAGTAAATATAAGGTAGAAAAATCAGCTGTTTGGAGCCTGTAACATGCCTCAGCGTGTACAATTACTTGTCACCCAGCCTGGGGACCTGAGTTTGATCCCAGAAATTCACTTGGTAGAAGTAGAAAATCAACTGTCACAAATTTTGCTGCCTCCAAAAGTGCTTCATGGCATGGGCGTGGGCATACACACCACTTCACAACGTTGTTTGGGAGGCCTGCCACTTAGCTCTCAAATAAATCACACACAGAGGCTTATCTTAATTATAAATGCCCAGTCATAACTTGGCTTATTTCTTGCCAGTTTTACTTAACTTTAAATTATTCATCTATCTTTTGCTTCTGGGCTTTTCCTTTTCTTGTCTAAATCTTACTTTCACTCTTACTCTGTGGTTTGCTGTGTAGCTAGGTGGTTGGCCCCTGATGTCCACCTCCGTCTCTGGCTACTTCTTCCTCCCAGATTTCTTTCCTATATATTTCCTATATATTCTCTCTACCTGCCAGCCCTGGATATCTGTTTGTGTGTCAGGATAGAACTCAGGTAACACACCAGTGCATTAACCTTCAGAGGAACATTAACATTCACAAACAAATGACTTCAACAGAAATACTTCACGAAAGTGAAGCTGAGCAAAAATAAAGCTCTAAAATCTATTTAGCAATGAGGAGTTGCTTAGATAAGAAGTGGGGGCCAAGCATGACTGCAGATTCATGTGGCTCAAGGGAAATAAAAGTAGGCATTCTTGAGTTACCAGCCAAAGTTAAGCAAATAACATGCCTTCTTCTCTTTTCCCCTGCTTTGTTTCCCCCCACACACACACTTTTCTTGAAGAACATATGAAAGGTTTAAGGAAGGAGCATTTCTTTTGAAAACTGACAAAAATATTAAACCTTGAGGTGATGCAATAAATAGGTGTAGCTTCAGAACAGTAGTTATGTTTTCACATTTCAAGGACCAAACTTCCTTTGTTTTATACTTCTCTTTGAAAACAGAGGCAGCCTTAGGACTCCCCACCATCAGATAAAAGGTGATATTTTTGTCCTATTTCTTACACAGTTGACATCACAATATAGTATCACTTCATGATCCTGGGTGATAAAAAAAATCATTGATGTTCATTATTGCCCTAAGTTTAACCTTCTCATTTTCTTGAACTCAGTCTTGATGGATTTTTACCAATCTTTTTTCTTTCCTTTTCTGACTGACCAGCCTCAGGCCATTTCCAACTTTCTTCTATTCAAAGCACCTCCTACATGCCTAGATTATTCCACCTCACCCTACCCTTTGCTCAGCTACATAAATGGTTTTAGAATTCAGGCCTGTTATTTCCTTCCTCCTACAGTCCTAAGCTGGCTCCCTACAACTAACATAAAGCACAGCCTCTGACTGGGGCAGACTATAGTTTTGGGCAGGAGTGGACACCATTCCCTGAACTGTTACATTCTCCTGTCTTCCTTACACACATCTTCTTTTTCAAATACTTCTTTCCTTTCACTCTAATTTCTTCCTTCCATGTCACCTCTTGAAGATACTGGTTGAGCAACCCTATTTTTTGTTCTTGGGATCCTTTGATCGTGGTATTTATTATTCTGGAATTATCTGCTAAATACATACTTCTGTCAGGTGATGGTTATTCTTTCAGACCTGAGAACAGGGTCTTACCAATCCTACAAAACCAGACAGGCTGAAATTAGCTTGTTAAACTATTTTTTAAAAAATATTTTATTTGGATAGAACCATGAACCTTAAGTAGACTTACACTGTTATGAAGGAATATTAGCACATAACTCACTGCGGCATGATCAGATAATTTAGATGGAACCCATGTCAACAATTTCAGATAGTCATTGATTTGGTCAAATAGTGTAAAACATGTTTTTGTTTGTCTAGTTTTATCTGTAATATGTGCTTTAATTTTCAACTAAACTGAGAGGATGTAACTGACCATGCAAAGGAAGTGGTTACCAATGCCGAGAACAAATATTTATCATTCTCCCAAGATTGCTTAGCAATTAAAGGTGCTTGCCCTAAAGCCTGACAAATGAGTTTTATCACTGGGATCCCCATGGGGAAAGGAGAGAATTGATTCTTACAAGTGGATCTCACATCTCCATCTCCTCATTGCCACACCTGTGCCACTGACATGTGCCTGCATATATGTGCACACATGCATAAGTACAGTGTAATTAAAATGCTTTTATACTACAGTTGATCTTGATAACCTCAGACATAATCCATTTCAGGAGATTATGGTGGTGGCTTGAATGATAAATGTATCTCATAGTCTCTAGCATTTGAATGCTTGGTCCTCAGTTGGTGGCTTTTGGTGGGGAAAGCTTAGAAGATGTAGCTTTATGGAGGAAGTGCCTCACTGGAGGTGGATTTTGAGGTTTCAGAAGTCATATGCCATTCTCTATTTGCTCTTTCTGTTTTCTGTTTATGGTTTGAGATGTGAACTCTCAGCTCTCAGCTTGAAGTTGCAGCTCCATGTCTGCCTCCTGCTTTGCCCCTGTGATGCTGATGTACTGAGCTCTCAGGAGCCAGAAGCCCAAAGCAAATCCTTTCTTCTCTAAAGTGCCCTGGTTAAAGTGTTTTATCACAGCGATAGAAAAGTAACTAAGACAGTTATTTTATATTTTGTTTTTATAAAAATAATTGTAGATGTTCAAATATTCATTTCTATGTTTATAAAGTCATAGCAGAATATTAAATTAAATGTTTTCTAAAACCACATAGGTATCAAACTAAAGTATTTGCAAGTTCATTGCTTAAGTCTTTGAGCCCTGCTTTCATAGGATACACATTCTTTATGAGTTGAACTACTTTTCTATTTTTCTCCCTGAGACATTGGCAGGAATGGATACAGTAAAAATTTTCAAACATTTGTAGTAATAGCTTGCTTGTATTAGTATATGATGTGCTAACACTTTTTCTAAGATAAAATCACAAAGTATAATATACCAATAATAATTTTATTGATCTCCTTCCTAATAAAAGTAGGAAATCTTATTTATATTATCTTTTTCCTGCTTTTAATATATATTATTTTAGTTTCTCTGAAATATTTGTAAACAATAAAAGTGTTATTTCTATTGTACAAAATGTAAACTTCCCTCTTTACTTAGAATTACCAGTATGAACCTGGAAGCTATTTTAAATACATAAGTCTATCACTTGATCTTTATGTGTCTTTACTTCACTGAAAACTGTTTCATTCAGTGATAAATAGAAAAATGGCTATCATCCTTTCCTTTCCAATTTCCCACTAGTTGCTACATTTAAAAAACCACTGTGCTCTTTCATAACAATGCAAGTGATTTCTAGGAAACATACTACATTTTCAAGTTTTATTATGACTCCCCTCCAAGTGTAAACACAGAGGAGACCCCCACAGTACCCTGGTGCGTCCTCAAATTGTGTGGCACTTGACTTCTTCATGGTGTCTTTCTGAAAATAAATTCCACCAATTCCAAGTCATCAATTCCACAGTGATTTGCGTTTTTATTGCTTCTCTCTCTTGCCTCAATGTTGTTCTGCTACCTAATGTATAGCTTTGGTTTTTAGTGCAATTCAAGTTCACAGAGCCGTTAAACACATAGGGAGGTGATTGATGCTTTTGATGTGTCCTGGGGGTTTCTGGTAACCAATTATTCTCTCTTGTTTAGAGGCTAACCTTGGCCAACACATATCCTGATGAGTAAATGCACTTTGGGTTTGTCAACAAGGCTACAATATAGATACCTTCATATTGAAGCCAT
Source organism: Sigmodon hispidus (assembly GCA_004025045.1). Lineage (NCBI taxonomy): Eukaryota > Metazoa > Chordata > Mammalia > Rodentia > Cricetidae > Sigmodon > Sigmodon hispidus. The sequence continues at coordinate 88,800 of PVIH01002702.1, forward strand.
TTACTTTTTTTTGTTTATTAAGTATGAATAGTTACAAAGATTTTCAGCTATGATAGATGGTAAAATTGTCCCCATGGAGTAAAAGAAACAAAACACTAGTTGCTTCCCTGTGGGGATGAGATTCCCTTTGAGCAGTTAGAAAGTTTAAAACTGAGGAACTTATGTTTCTCAAGTAACTATTCTTAAAATATGTGTGAAGGCTTTAATGCCAAATATGTTTTGAAATAAAACATAGGCAATAAGAAATAAAATTTGTAAAGTGAAATTTCTTATAAGATTTTGTAGTATTTAAAATATAAGGTTGGAATAAATTCAAAGCAATTATCAGATCTAAATTTTAACACAAAAGACCTTTCATATTTTATACTTTAATTACTTCAATCTGGGAAGTAAATTGTTATATTGTTACAATGTTGACAAGCCCAATTTCACTGAAATAAAATAAAACCTCTTGTATAACATAACTTTTTATATTCTTTCTCATGTTTCTGCCTTACTAAAAAATAAAATTATTTGTGTAAACTAGATAAAATAAAGAACTATTGAAAAAAAGAAATTGTGCTTACATAATTTTTGAAGTTAGTGTTTCAGAAATGTTTGCTCTATGAAAAGTTTCATTAATTAATTTTGCAATTTTGTTTTAATGAGGCAGCAGAAATCAGGAATATCAAATATAAAATTTCATTTAATTAAAAATGTCATTCACAGTGTAGTTATATTTTCTGCTTTCAAAATAATTATTTGGCTAGGAATTTATCCCAGTTGTAGAGTGCCTCCTTTTGTGTGCATGAGTTCCTAAGTTTTAACCATCATTAAATATTTCAAATCAGGAAAATGTTTACCATTGCAAATGTAGCCATTCTTTACTCCTGTAAAGGCAGAAGCATAAATATACCTAGAGAACAAAAATGTGAGGTGGAGAAGAAACTTTTGTATAAGTTGGAATGGTTTACATAATTTTATAAAAATTATTTTTACAATAGAAATGAAATAAAAAGTACCTTATTACTTCAATATTCACCATGTGTATCCAGATGCCTTCAGAGCCAGAGGGCTTCAGAACAGGTACAACTGCAATTGCAAGCAGCTGTAAGCTACCTGATGTGAGTGCATGGGGCCTCAGATCTCAAACACTGAGCTGTCTCTCTTTGCCCTCTGCTATTGAAATATGAAATATAAAAAGAAATATAAAATATGTATCCATTTTTACTAGCAAAGCAAAAATATATATTCATCTACCTGGTCAAGATTTTCCCATGCTTTCTCTTGCTTAAATACCAAAGTGCATACCCATTATGGAGAGTAGAATAATAGTTAATTAATCATTATAAGCATTCCCTGAAGAAATTAAAAAAGACTAGCCATTGAACAAATGCAATAGAAACAATTAAGTGAATAGTAGAATTACCAAGATTATATTCTTACTTAGCCTATGGTGTTGTGAGGGCTTTTAGAGAAGTCTTTATATACGTAACAATATGGTCATATGAATCCTATCTTTATAATTTAAAAGAATCTAAGTATATATGTGACTACATGTAACTTACACTTTTAAAATTAGTTCATTGGACTGCTACAGCTGATAAACACCTTCAGCAATGTAGCAGGATACAAGATTAACTCAAAGAAATCAGTAGCCCTTCTATATACTAAAGATAGAAGAGCTGAAAACGAAATAAAGAAAACATTACCCTTTATAATAGCTGCAAATAGTATTAAATACCTCGGAGTAACTATAACCAAAGAAGTAACAGACCTATTTGACAAAAATTTTAAATCACTGAAGAAAGAAATTGAAGAGGATATCAGAAAATGGAAAGCTCTCCCATGAAAATGGCAGTTCTACCAAAGGCAATCTCCAGATTCAATACACTGCCCATTAAAATCCCAACACAATATTTTTTGGACCTTGAAACAACAATATTCAATTTGATTTAGAATAACAGGAAAGCCAGGATTGCGAAAACAATTTTACTCAACAAAAGAACCTCAGGAGGTATCACCATCCCTGACTTCAAGCTATACTATAGAGCTACAGGAATAAAAACAGCCTGGTACTGGCATAAAAACAGACTTGTGGAACAATGGAATAGAATTGAGGATCCAGACATTAACCCAAAAACCTATGAACACCTGATCTTTGACAAAGAGTCCCAAAACATTCAATGGAAAAAAGATAGTCTGTTTAACAAATGGTGTTGGCATAGCTGATTGGTACTGTGTAGAAAAATGCAAATAGATTCGATCCTGTCACCCTGCACAAAACTCAAATCCAAGTGGATCAAAGACCTCAACATAAACACAGCCACTTTGAACTTGATAGAAATGTAAGTGGGAAATACACTTCTAAGAATTGGCACAGGCACCACTTCCTATATATAACACCAGTGCACAGACACTAAGACCAACAATTAATAAGTGGGATCTCCTGAAGCTAGGAAGCTTCCGCAAAGCCAAGGACACTGTCAATAGGACAAAATGACAGCCTACAGAATGGGAAAAGATTTTTACCAACCCTACAAGTGATAGAGGACTGATCTCTAAGATATATAAAGAGCTCAAGAATCTAGAGCCCAAAACCTTGAATAACCCAATCAAAAAATGGGGTATAGATCTAAAAAGGGAATTCTGAGCAGAGGAATTACGAATGGCTGAAAGGCACCTGAGAAAGTGCTCATCATCTTTAGCCATCAGAGAAATGCAAATCAAAACAACTTTGAGATACCACCTAACACCTGTTAGATTGGCTAAGATAAAAGGCACAGATAACAGCCTATGTTGGAGAGGATGTGGATCAAGGGAACACTCCTCCATTGTTGGTGGCAGTGTAAGCTTGTTCAGGCACTTTGGAATGCAGTATGGTGATTTCTCAGGAAATTGAGAATCAATCTCCCCAAGGACCCAGCAATACCACTTCTGGGTGTATACCCTAAAGATGCACAGTCACACTCTAAAGGTATTAGCTCAACTATGTTCATAGCAGCATTATTTGTAATAGCAAGAACCTGGAAACAACCTAGATGTCCCTCAACTGAAGAATGGATTAACAAACTGTGGTACATCTACACAATGGAATACTACTCAGCAGTAAGAAAAAATGGTATCCTAAAATTTGCAGGCAAATGGATGGATTTGGAGAATATGCTCCTGAGCAAGGTATCACAAACCCAGAAAGATAAGCAGGGGATGTACTCACTCATTAGTGGTCTCTAAACAAACTAACAAGAAAAAAGCCAAGCATGCTCAAGCTGCAAACCACAACCACTAAACAGCTTGGGATTAGAAACACCCTGGACTGACCCTTCGGATCCCACTCCAACTATAGGAACACCTGATTCACTCTTGAGGGAGGGGGGACAAAACTGGATATGCTAGGAGTGGAGACTGAACTAAGCTTGATTGGATCAGTGGGACCATGGGACTGTCTGCAGCCTGCCCAGGGAGGGGATGGGGAGTTGTGGAGAAAGTAAAAATGACCTGATGTGGTGGGAGGGGGATGGGACCTTGAATGGGGATATACAGGGTTAGGAAAAAAAAATCCAGAGGGAAAGCTGAACACAATGTAATTTTATGTGTAGCAAATTATTTGCATTATCACCCTTGATAAGTCATGCTTATAATTTTTATTTTCTTTATAGTTATTGTTAACTTATCAGCATTTTAAATTCAATTTACTTTTTTTCTTGATAAATACAAAATAAAAAAAATAAAATTAGTTCATTGGTTGAGGTCTGTAAATATCTGTACCTTATTCTTTCCATGCCCAAATTATTTCTTAATATTAGATTAAGTAAAAGAGAAAGTCCAGTATCAAGGAATTTTATTAGCAGAATTGCTCCTTTCTTCTATATCAGGGATAATAGCTGGCATAGTCATACAAATGCGTCTATGAGTATACTCCCATTGAAATGAGCACTCACTATGTTTTCCTATAGAGAATAGCAATTAGCTACTTCATGAAAGAGTTTTACAATTGCATGCATATTCACTAAGTCACCTGCTCCTTTCTATTAATAATATAATCCTGTTATAGAATTATTTTCAATAAATTCTCTTCTACATATCCCAGACATGGTGATGCACCTTTCTGTTTGGACCACATGGGATGCACAGAAAGAAAGATAAGGAACTTCAGACCTGTTTTGCTACTTAGCAAGTTTAAGGCTGACCTGAACAATATAGCAAGATCCTGTCTCTGAATTATCAGATGAGTAAATAGTCAAGCAGCCTTAATTAAGTCATTATAATTCACTTTCATTGTATCTTGTTAATGGAAGTGTTCTATTTCTGATAGTTGCTCCCATACTTGGGCAATTTTAAATTGTATTGTGATATTTTATGTCTAGATTCAGTAGGAAGTAAATAAAGTTTCTAATTCTTAATTGAAATGAAAAATGCTAAAAACTATCAACAATATGTCTTGAGAAAAATGAAGCTAAGATCAAAATTCATAAATGTACAGTCTATTACACAATTTTTTGAATTTAGGTTCAAAATTTTGAACCTAAATTAAGAAGACGCAGGTCTTCTTAATAAAAGTTGAATAAAAACTATTTTGATTCCTCTGGCTGTCCAGATGAAGGGAGTAAGGAGTCCAGGGCCCACAACTGATATCCAGGCATTTGTAAAATCCTTTCTGATGGAAGGCTGAACTTGACCTGGCCTTTTACCTGAATTTAGCTCCTACGCCTATTCCAAGTTCATACTCTCCCCTCAGTTTCTCTTCCTTCATATCTAGAGATCTTTAGCATTTCCATCATTTGCTAATTCAGGAATTTAAGAAGTCTCTTTGAGGAAAAATGATACCATCATTGCAAGTTCTAACCTTAGTTTTGAAGAACATAACCTCCTACAGGGCCCTGTCTTTTGTTCCTCATTCCTAGTGACATTTCAATTTCAAACTAATGGCTTCTGTAAACTGATAAGGACATCTTTCACTTTATGTCTTTGGTACTCTCACACCAGCTTCACCTGCTTCTACATTTGGCCATTTAACACTAGGTATTGTGTTCATATGCAATGCATTTTTCTCTATTTTGCCTTTCTCTGACTCCCACATCTATTCTAAGACATGCCTTCCAAAAATGTCACCAAACTAGCAAGACTACTCTGTACTCTACATCACTGTTTATTATAAACAGGAGTTATCTATACTCAGTGAAAATTTTGACAGGTATGGACTTTTAATGTAGATTTGTCTTTTGAAATAAAGGAACAATATTCTCCCTACCCAGAACTCAGAAATCTAAGTGCTCAGTAATGCTCAATAATTGATTAGAATACAAAGACTGTAATAAATATGGTAAGTGACAAGGGGTGATTTTAATCAGTGAGACATTTGCAGTGTCTTTAAGATACATTTTCATCATTGAGACTGTGAGGGAATTTATCATAATTAGTGCACAGAAGCCAGAATGATGCTGAACTTTCAAGGCACTCCTACAGCAAACAATTTTCTCTAGTCCCACCCTGCAACGTTAAGGGCACCTAGTTAAATACCTTGTTTAGGTGGCTATTATATTTGACCAAGCAATGAAGTATCAGTATTTCTTCAAAAGAAATAACTTCGTAGAACCTCATCTGTTAGATGTTCCTAGGAAATCTAAGACACAGCAGAGACAGCCAAAGTTATTTGAAAACTTTTAGCTTGACCTCTAACAGATACACACACACACAATTTGAACCTACATTGTATTTGTCAAAGTAGTCAAAGTACCATAAGGATTATCAGTAATTTTTTATACCAACTATCTTTATCATTGCTAGCTTTGTTCTATTTTAATTTTGGAGATTTATTTTTGTTTTTAATTGTGTGCATGTGTCTGTGTGTGTATGGACACATGAGTTCAGGTGCACACAATGGTCAGAAGAGGATGTTGGATGTCTTGGAACTGGAATTATAGGCACTGGGGTCCTGTGGAAGAGCATGTACTCTTAACCACCCAGGCTTACCTATGCTTCTAGGCTCTATGTTTAGTCAGGTTGTTTGCTGGTCTTTTTTTATACACAATGGTTTTGTTCTCTTTACTTCATGCTTGTTTACCAGTGTATTTGTTGAAGAAGTTTGTCAATGCTTACATTTTAATTACAACTAAGTGAGAGAATTTTCATAAATTTGATTTCTTTTTGAGTAGTTGCTTCTATGAAGACATATTTTATGTGTGTTAGAATATGAAATTGAAGGAGTCAGTAAAGGTACAGAAGAATTTTAGGAAAAAGTAGTTCAGTACAAAAATGAGACTATTTATCAGTACATTTTTTTTGGTGTTTACTTTTCTTTTTTGGTAGCATGCAGAGTACCTTCTAGTACCATGTTAGTCCCTGTAATTAGAAGAGTTCTTTACCTGTCTAATGCTGTGACCAGTTAAATACAGTTCCTCATGATAAGGTGACCCCAATCCATAAAATTATTTCGTTGATATTTTATAACTGTAATTTTGATACTGTTCTGAATCACCATGTAAATATCCAATACTCAGGATATCTTATATGCAACCCCCACAAGTTGAGAATTTTGCTCTAGAGCTAAAGGCTTTAGGTAGATACCGGTTTATCTTCTCCGTGTTCAATGAATTGTTTAGGTGTTGTCTTCAGTAATAGGGCTTTTCTATTAGTTTTTATGGAGTGACTAATAGCCCTGACAATGTCCAGGGTTGTTGCAGGTTCTCATGGGGCAGTGTTGGCTCACAACTTGATTAGCTATATCCTATACCTGGTACTGGAAGCTTCAGTTAGTGACAAGAGATGGCCAGTTGGGGTCCTATTGTTTTGCAATTTTATGCAGATCTCTCTCTCCATGTGTTTCTCTCTCTCTCTCTCCCCCTTCTCTCTCTCTCTCTCTCTCTCTCTCTCTCTCTCTCTCTCTCTCTCTCTCTCTGTCTCACACACACACACACACACACACACACACACACACACACATACACACACACAAGCTTCTACTGTATTAGGGAGAATTTTTTTAAAGAAAAGAAATAATTTGGACCTTTCTCTCACAGCAAAGTGAAACACTAAATTTGTAGTTACTAACCAAATGCCTTTCTTTCAAAGTTCCTCTAGATAGGAAAATAAAAGACAGTGAACACTGTTAGTCTTTGACTCACACATTTCTCACCAAGTATTCAGATTTTTATTATGAAGATATTCTAGAAGAGAACAACTCAAATTCTATAGAACTTTAAAATATTATATATACAATTTAATAAAACTATATTAATCTTTGATAATTTTTCAATCAATAAATCATGAAAGTATGTTTTCTTTCATTTTAGATTCTCTAACATAAAGCAGGCAATGAAATCATACTCAGTTTCCTGATAATGCTTCATCGGCTGAAATCTTTGTTGTACTTTTTAAACAAACTTATTTAATCTGTATAAATCATTTAAATAATTTGGTCCTGCTTCCTCATTCATTTATGTACTGAAGTACCATCCCAATAAATAATAATCTCAGATTACACTTGCGGAAATATCTCTAGAACAAATGTGCTGTATTATTTTTCTCCTATAATTTTCATTGCATTCTGATGGCAGTTTTTATGGTCTCTAACCGAGATTTGGCCCAGAAAAGACATGCTTAACCTGAAGGGTGTACCCATGCTAACTGAAAGCTATTATGAAGGAGCTAGAAAAAACACAGCTCTTGTTTATGATTGGAAAACCATTTCAAAATATTTTACATAAGTTTTCACTTTTTTACTTAAAAAAATCATTTTGTCATTATTTACTAAAAATAAATCATGTACCAGCTACAAGGTCTCAGGTATTTGTCATTAGTGATTATAAAAGATGATCTTCTGGTCCTTGAGTGTTCCATGTCTGCTACTACAAATGGCTAAGATTCAAATAGCTATAGAAGTTATGTATTCATTTTTTTTCTAAAATTTAAAACTTCCATGTTGGAGGAAGCTCCTTAAGACATGAAATGTTCAAAAGGGAGGTGAAACATTCTATCCTTCAGAAAGCCTCTTAAGTGCAGGACATAAAGGACTCAATAGCTTCAGGAAGTTGCTGAAACTGACCAGATTCAGTGGAGCTAAGAACTGCTGAAAGACTCACTCCCTGAGAAGCTGACCTGTCCGGAAGAAGCATAGGCTATCTGAACTTCCTGGAAAATATATGCACCAACCTAGATACCTGGAAGAGGCTCAACTAACTTACATAATGGGAAGAACAGTCTCGAGCCTGTTGAGCTGTATGCCTGCTATATGGTCAACTCAAGCTTTCTGGCTTTCATGAGTTGTCACTTATGGTGGGGTGATGTTTTAGTGATACGATTGTCTTTGAGTAGTTTCTACTCTTGTAGTAACCACTCACATATAGTCCTGTAAGTAGCCTGAATTACACTCACTGCTTCACTATGTTAGACTTTGATGTTTGATGTTACCCATATATTGTTCCGTGTTCATTTTCTCGCTATTGTGAGAAAACACTTGCTAATGTCTCCCCAGGAAAAATATCACAAAGCACAAATATACTTATTGGTTTTTTCAAATACATCTATTGAGTGAGCTCTGTGTTCTGAACCTATACTAGACATGCAGTGCCTGAAGCCATGGCACATTCTGTTATTGAATAAGAAAGTAAGCAAAGAAACATGGCTAGATATAGTGATTGGTGCTTAGAGAAAACTGAAAAATCTAAGGGCCATATAACATAAATGCCAATTATAATGAAAGAGACTCAGAGCTAGATATTGTCGAAAGGCTGAAATATCAGAGAGAGGAAATACTACAGTCAAATCTAACCCAGGTATCTTCCAAGTTCCTCAGCTTTGCTCTTGGTCACTTCTCAATCCCTGCTGTTTTCCTAAGCCTGTCTCAAATACCCTTCTTGCCAGCCATATTCCATCCAGTTTAAGATTAAAGATGGGAGCTACTTTATTTGGTAGTCAGCCTTAAACTCACAGAAACACAGAAAGTTCTCTCTGTCTCTGGAGTTATGGGATTAAGGGCATAGGTTTTCCCTGTGCTGGGATTAAAGGAGTATGTCGATGAAGCCTAGCTGTTTGGTCTTGTACTCAAACCTCAAGAACTGCCTGAGCTATGTCTGCCTAGTTTTTGACTGTGGGTTGATCTCTTGATATCCCAGGTTTTATTAATATGTAACATATCACCACAGGAGCATCACAAGTCTTGTAATTTAGGGAGATGTATTAAGAGCCAGTGATGAGAAATGTCTTCTATTTAAGTTGACATTTGAACAGAAAAATGAACAGACAGAGGTCATGACTTGTCATGAGAGAGAAACCTAGGATTGAAGGTGCCTGAAATATTAGGGTATTAGCCAGAGGAATGGGTCGCATGAGAACAGAAAGAGGGAATGTACCAGGTTTTATTTCTTTAGGGCCACCAACCAGCTCCCAAATCATGATGCAGAGACTTGCTGTTTGTTATGAATGCTCAGCCTTGCTTAGGTTCATTTCTGGCTATCGATTTTAAATTACATTAACCCATTTCTCTTTATCTGTCTTTTGCCTCAGGTTTTTTTAATCTTCTTCCTTCTGTGTATCTTTTACTGCTTTGTGTGTTCGGCTGGCTGGTGGCTGCCTGGCTTCTTGTCCCCTTATGTCCCCCTCTTTTTCCCTCATTCTCTCTCTTGTCCTCTGGAGCCTAGGTTTCTCTTTTGTTTATTCTCTCTACCCACCAGCCTCACCTGTCCCTCTTCTGCCTAGCTATTGGCCTTTCAGATTTTATTTAGACTAAATCAGGTGCCTTAGGCAGGCAAGGTGAAACAAGCAACACATCTTTACATAGTTAAGCTCACATCTTTGTATCGTTAAACAAATGCAGCAACATACTTTAGACAGTAAAAATAATAGTCTGAAGCATAAACGCATGTAACACATCTTTGCCTAGTTAAAATAATATTCTGCAATAAGGGAAGAAGCCAGGCTTTCATGATAAAATGTGCTCATTAGCAGGGGCTACAAAGTATATTGTTGCAAATCCAGTTATTTAAAAGAGAGGTGGCAGGAAGCCCAACCCTACTGGGAAGTCACTGGAAAATTGTTTTATGGACAGGATTGTGTTGTTCAAAGTGCAAAATTCATTTACTTTCTAGAATAACTGTATTTGGAAATGGCAATTTTTACAAAGTAGAAGTTGAGTGAGGTCAAGGAAGAGATGCATGGGACACAGAGAATGTCATAGGAGTAGACAGTAAGGATGGAGCCAGCTACCAGCTGAAGGAAGAGGTTCCCTGAGAAACCAGTTCTGCTGAACATCTGGGTCTGGAACTGCAGGCCACCAAAATGGGGAAGACACACGTGTGTGTAGTTACAGCCACAAAACCTGAGGGTTTTAGTTGGGATATCAATAGCAGGCAAATTATACATTCCATTGAGGTCATCTTTGAAGTTTGAGAGGGAGTTAGCCAGTGAAGAAAAACATTTCAGAAAAGTATGTGCAAATCTCTGGATTAGGAATTTGTGTGGTGTGTCTGAAGTTCTTAGTGTCTTTGAGAATCAGAAAGTCGGATGATGAAACACAATGCAAACTAGAGTGGGTTATGGATAGATGAAAGATGTAGTGAACAGTCAAATTATGCCAGGGTGAGGAGGGCTCTGGTAGAGGGTTTGTTATTAATTTCACAAATATTACTGAACAACTAAAAAATATAGCAAGTTAACAAAACACCAAAGACTGTCATCATTGTTGTAAAAAGGTCTCTGTGATCAATTTTTACATTGTAAAAAGCCAGTTCGGGCCAACTGGTGTAGAGAAAGACTGGGAACAGAGTAACTCCTCCAGAGTTCCAACTGAGATGGAACAGTGTAGATAGGCTGATGAGTATAAAGCACAGTGGATTGGCATTTACAGCTGGAGTTGACAAGGTGAGGACTGTTTCTGCATTCGTGGTTTTATCAAAGAAAACCTAATGCTCTTTTTAAAATGGAGAATGCAGAATTTATAATTTTACCTCAAACATGACCTGTTCCTTTTGAGACATGTGAAATTTGAGATATATCTGAAACATCTAAGTAGACAATAAAAAAGTGGATGAATTGGAGCCCAGAGGACAAGTCAAAACAGGCTACAAGAATTTCGAGGGTCAGAAGAAAGTGGTAATCACAGCCCAATATAGCATAAGTTTTGTCTGTTTAGGAATTTTATTATTGCTTCATAGATGTATACAGAATATTGCTAACATATGAAAGGTACCCCATATAGTTGTGAATGAGTGGATGGGTGAAAAGACCACCAATAAGGAGACTTTAACATGAAAAGAGAAACTCTGGAGGCATGGAAGGAAATTAGCTCACAGAACTGTAAGAATAAAGCAGAGTAGTCCTAGGTATGGAAGCCAAGAAAAGGAAGTTCCAGAAAGAATTGCTCATTTAGGGGAAGTGATGTGCAGAATCCAGGTAAGGGCATGAGTGAATTTTTATAGATTTCAGAATTATAGTTCAGAATTTCTATAGAAAGATGGGCTTTAAAATACTCGAATTTGTTCATCTCTGTTGTCAATCTTTCAGTTAAATGTTATTTTTTATTATCTAAGACTTGCCTTACAACATGTTGAAGCTACATTTGAAAGCATACCTCTGACACATTGCCAGCATAAGTACATATATAATTACACAACAATTCTTTATATTAAATTATGATTTCAGTGACAGTTAGGAGAAAAATGTATTTTTGTAAATATTTTTGGACAACAATACTGTTTCTTAACAAGTTTATTTAAAATATCCTTTCTGGGGTGGTGGAGTGGTAGATAGGTCAGCAGTTAAAAGCACTTGTTACTCTTGCAAAAGACCTGGTTTCCTTTCCAAGCATCCACATAGCAACTCACAGCTGGGTAAATCTTCAATTTCATGCAATGTGATGACTTTCCCAGGTACCAACCAGAGGTACTGTGCACATACATGCATGTAACCAAACACTCATATATATAAAAATAAATGTTCCATGTCTTATTTGTGTGAAATTCCTACCATTTTGTTTTTGTAAGAATTCTTTTATATGTACTTCTCTCCATTTTTCTTTATTAACATCACAGAAAAACACACGATTAGTTCCAAGGTTATGCTCAATAGTAAAAATTAATTTTATTTTGTGATTTGTATACCTTTCTATAAAATGTCAAAATGATTTTCAAAAATCAAATTAAAGATCTTAAATAATGTTAAAGACCGAGGACAATAGCCCTAGTCATTTCCACATAGATTCTCTGTCTTGCAGCAGATTTCCTTGTGAGTCCACTGGTGACTGTTCCAAACACATATAAGCAAGGCTATCTTACAACGAAATTGGGGTCATAGCTCTCAACCTAGAGATTAAGGATGTTTACCCAAAAGTGATTCTAGCCCATCTGATTTAAATGAACTCTTGCTTGAGACAGATAACCTACTTAGCTTTTTAGCTATTATTATCTTCAGTGGAAAGTCTCTGAAAAAGTCATTAATTAGTCCTTGGTTTATGTTCCAACTCTACTATAAATATTTGGTTTAAAGAATAGTTTTTCCTCTCCCCATTGCTTTATTTTGCTTTAGCATGCTTATCCCAGTTGTTATCCGCTTACATGTTTATGACTTATTTGGCCTTGGTTAGTCTGTCTTTGAAAGATAATCTGTTTGAGAACCGGAGTATTATCTCTTCTGTTTAATGCCCCCATAGATCCCAAATCATATTTGGTGTCTTGGAGGTGTTTGGCAATATTTAGGGAACAAATGAATGAACTGATGCTTGAAGTCTGATGACAAGAAATAAAAACAAAATATTGGTTGGGTTGAGTTTACAATTTAGTTGGTGATGCAGCTCCTAATAGCATACATTTGAAACCCAAGCCAGTAGTATCTTGTATGGTTTTTCCACAAACTGACTCCTCATGAGTCCCAGGGCCACACTTGAAGCTCCATGTGAAAGACAAATGAATTACTTGTTTGAGTTACAAAACTCATTTATTAATCACATTTCCAACAAATCACAAAACATTAATTCTCCTTCTAGTGTATCTTACATCTTCCTTCCAAGATAACTTTCTGATAATTTTAATTGTATTTATTTAATTATTTTGTGTATATGTTGGGGGGGGGGTCATGCCATATCACATGTGTACAGGAGGGGACAATCAATATACAGGAGCTAGTTTTGTCCCAGGGATCCAAATCAGATCATCAGGCTTGACATCAAGCCCCTTCCATCTCACTTGTCTCTCAGAATTCTTTTCTCTCCATATTTCATATTGCCAGCCTTGGTTTGTTCAAATGAGATAATAAGTAATTGATGTGTTCATTGATCATAAGCAAGATCCTTCTACATAAGTTCCTTTCCTGTGTCTATTTCAGGCATAAGAAATGAATATTCCCATCCCACACAGGGTGTCTTCCCTTCCAGAGGAGCAGAGCCAATGGATAAGTTTACATCAATAAAACCACCCTAGAACTCAAAATGGAAATGAGTCCTTCACTAAGTTGAGACTAATGTCCTCTGAACATATCTCCTGTAATGTCATTAAACACTTTCCCATCCTTTGCTGCTTTTAGCTCAGGAGCAATTGCTTCATGCTTAATATCATGTGGGTTTCAAAAGGACATGGAAATATCTTTCTGTCGGAAGTGTGGATAGTAGTTGCCTTGGGCATTGTTAGAGAGCTACTGCACTGTCGGTAATGACCACATGACGCAGAGTTTAACTGCTAACTGCTACACATCAGAACTTCATACACTGGCTAATTCCCAACAGTTTCCAAATGATAACTGCTAATGTCAAGGCAGTTCAAAAATAGTAAAAACTCCATTTCCCTCTTAATATCCTGAGAATCATATTCTTGGGCACGAGGGAGTCTGGGTAAGAATTCTGATGAATTTTTGCCACAAAATTTAGAATATACAAATTAATGGTAGAAATAGTTTTCTAACAGGAGATAGTAAAGAAGCAGTAAAACAAAAATAAAATGTTACAAAGAGGAAAAAGATATTGTCTGTCAGAAGATTTGTTTTTAAACCAGGATGATACTTCTGAAGAGCTTAAAAATTATTCAGCAATATTTGTCCTTATTTTTAAGTAGTTGTCTTTTTATTAAGGGCAAACTTGATATTTAAGTGTATGTTCTCATACAATGAAGTATTGACTGTATTATTTAATAGGGACTATTTTTTTAATTGCACAGAGGTAAGTAAACTTTGGTTTGTCACTACAGGAATTATTTCAGACAGGTTATCACAGGGGCAGAGGTATGGATGGTAAAGATGCAGAGAACTCACATACTGTTCGTGGCACTATGAATGGTCATGTGTAACAAGATTCGCTGACTTGTCCCAAATCCCCCACCAAATCGTTTGGTCTAGGGAAGTTCTGTGCACTGTGAATCTTAATGAAATGTTTGCTTTTTGATGATTGCAAATCCTCTTTGCAATTGACTGTAAGAGGAAGCCATTCCTAAACCTTGTTAGCTTTAGATCCAGTTTCTGCATACACTGAGAATACTGGATCTCTCACGAAGGCTTACCAAAATTGAACTTACAGTTTCCCCTTGAATATAGATGTGATTAAATGTAAATAACAACAACATTTAATTTGTAAAACCCCATTAAGGAAATAATTGGTTTTACTCTAAAATATTTTAAAGATATTAACCATTAATTAAATGTTTCAAAGATCTTATATAAATACTGATTAGGTTTTTAGAAAGGATAATTATGTTATAAAATCTGAATATTCTGGCAAAATTATAATTTTCATTGGTTATTTTTGTTGTTGTTGGTATTTTTTGTTTGTTTTTTGTTTTAACAAAATTTGAGAGCTTATGATCAATACTTATAATTTTCTATTGCTACATGTGAAACTTTACAACTGTGTGTGAGAGCATAATTAGTACCACCTATTTCAAATCAATGAAAGTCATAGTGTAGGACACAAGGAGATTTTTTTTTCTCCTAAAGCTAGTGTTTGCATCCAGAAACATGATATTTACATGTGGCACAGTAGAAATCATGTGTTAAATTTTTATGATGTTTTTAAGTTTGGAGAAAACAGTTTTTATAGAGAGCAGTTGTAGTTCTGTTGTGGGAAAAGATTTGTAACAGATTAGAGATAACAAGGAACCCACTCTGATGCTTTCACATTTCAAACTTGTGACGCTGGTGTTCAGCTTTCTGTATTTTTGACTAGGCACTATACTTTCTGTATCTTTGACTGGAAGTGTGTAACAGATGAACACCTGCTTTAATACCATGTAACATAGCTCTGTTTCCAATAACTAGAAAATAATTCTACCAGTGCTAGTATGACAAGTTCATGAGATAGCATTATCTTTTTATAATGTTTTTCAAAAGAGCAAACATGAAAATCCAGAATGAGGGATGAGCTCCCAAAAGCCAGTGAAGCTTGGTCCTGCCTCCATTTGATGTGCCATGGGAGGTAGATGAAAGGTGGGGGATGCTGAGGGGAGAGGAGGGAGGGAAAACTATATTCAGTATGTAAAATAAATAAAAATAAATAAGAATGGCATTTAAATAACACTTTAAAGAAAAATAAATAGACAATAAACAAGTGCAAGCATGATACTGAGATTCAAAAATATGTACACTTAAATTAGTAAGTTTAGCTTGACTATGATAATGCTAATAAGTTTTCCAGGTTTTTCATTGATTCTGCTATTATTCAAAAGCATTCTATGCTGGGAATGCAGCTCAGTTGTGGAATGTTTACCTAGCATGCATAAAGTAGTGTGTTTAAGCCCAGACACATGCAAACTGTGTATATTTATATATTTGCATATATATACATATATATTCATATGCAGAGTCTGAAGCCCTCATTTTGAATGTGGTCTTTCAATAAAATGATCAACCACAAAAAAACCCCAAAATATTCCAGTTTCATCTCGTTTCAGTTCCTTGATGATTTATATTGCTTAAAAGACTCTAAATGTTTTCTTGCAGGTCTTCAATAAAATTTATCATTTGAACCTATGGAAAATAATGGAGCAAAATACTGAAAGAAATTAAATTTGCAAGAAAAATGTGTAGCCTCAAAAATTATTATTTTGCAAAGAAAAATGTTTATCTGGATGTGAAGGGTATGGCAGCTATGGTCTTGTGATTCATGTATTCATTTACTTATGAATGTTCTTCTGTAACAGTATCTAAAGCACCTTTATCATTAAGGAGACATTTACTTTGTGTTTGGATTTTATTCTAAGTAATTTATTTAGTGGACTGACTACTCAGCTGGTTTTGGCTGTCTCATAACAGCAGTGGTTTAGTCCTTTCCCTTTTGTGTTTAGTTACTAATACAGATTTCTTTTATCTCAATCAATTCTGGCATCAAAAGTCCCATTGCCTATAGCCACAAATTCCATTTCTTTTTTAAGTGTTATGTCATGGGTAGTACCAGTTTGTTTTCCTCAGTGATGTACATATAATTATTGTAAATTGAGAGGATCTTAGATGGTAGACATTCATTGTCAGAGTTAGGTTTTCTGATACTGGAGAGCTGTGCTCAATGGAATGAGAAACGGAAGAAAAATGCATTTTGAGAAAAAAACAACCTTCAGAAAACAGATTGCAGGGCTGTTTCTTCACAAAATAACACATGAACCCTTTGTTCTTAGCCATTCTTACCCTATTGCAATCTCAAAGCAGAAATTTAAATTCATTTGCACATTTTAACAACACAATATTTATGAAACCCTTATAACACACTAAGGAGCATTTTGGTATTGGGGGCTAAAGCTAAAAACAAAACAGATATCTTGAAGACTTGTCATCCTGCTTGCAAGAGGCATAGCAGTGATTTTCACAGATACTATACTTGTGAGTACCATTTCTGATTACTGTCATAATGTAAGTAATGACTCCTGGGTAGTGAGGTCCCAATGGCATGTGTTGATGAGCTTCAAAGCTGATACACATAGAAGGAAGCATTGTTTATCTAGTCTGGGCACAACCAGATGATTCAAAGCCTGAATCCTACTTAATGTTCTTTTACTAATGATATAAATAACCAATTTAGGTGGAATAGCTGACCACAGAGATTACCCAAGTTGCCAGACTCACCAAAAGCATGTCAGGAGAGAAAGTTTTCAGATGATGAACACGTCTAGGAATTTATATATGTCAGCATTGATGCGGAAATCTTTAGTGGGGGGGGTACCTTTAACAGGCTATATTTTGGGAGGAGTGGACTATTGTTTTAACTTTAAACATAATTCAAAATATACCAGACATTATTGAAGTCATTAGCTTAGAATTTCTCTCTAGGAAGCTACCTATAGATTTTTGTTTTCAATTATCCAGATCACAGAAATAATAATGAACCAAGTGTTCATGATTGTATACTTATGAATACATTCCCATAAAGGAATAAAAAATTCATATAATTAAGAAAGTGCTTGAAAATTTAAAAATTTTCTCCTTTATTATATCTATTTTATTTTATATGTATGTATGTATTTATTTATTTATTTTTGCCTTCATGTGTATGTTTGTACACCATATGTATGCAGTGTGTTCCTGTAGAGGCCAGAAAAGGATTTGAGATCCTTTGGGAGTAGAATTACAGATGGTTGTGAGTCCCCATCTGTAGGTGCTGGGAATCAACGCTGAGTTCTCAGCAAGAGAAGCCAGTGCTCTGAATCACTGAGCTGTGTCTTCAGTCCCTTCCTTCCTTCTGAAAGGTCATGGTTTAACATAATATTCACTCAGGTGTTTCAGTATTTTTAGTATCAGCAGTGTCTGCAATCCCCTCAGAGTCTTCTCCAGCATGATTTCACATGACTGTTCCCAATTCGATGTCATTTGCAAGTTATTAGCTGCATATATATGTGCATATTTGTTTCACACACACACATATATAGATGTGAAAGCATAGGAACACTATATGTATGTACTCTCTCTATATGCATATACTCACAATATGCACATATGCTGTACTATCCTGAAGCATACATAGGGTATCATACATGAAACACCCTTCTGGTTTTTCAAATAGATTTTGGAGAAAAGCCACAAAGAACCCTCTTTTCTTTACCTTACACTGTTAAAAATAAATGCCTTGCGTGTCTCTTCTGGGAAACTGAGGTTGCCTTGACAGCCAGTGCTTGCTTCAGCTAAATTCCTTGTGATACCCTGATCTGATAAGAGTGTATTTGTAGCAGATCTCTAAGAAGGTGTGAATAGTTAATTATGTCAGAAGCATTTGCCTCATCCTTTGCTGGTCTCCATATTCTGCTTGCCAGTTTGCATCAGCAGTTGGTGGCATTAAGAATCAGCTGGCTTCTCTTCATCTTGCCTTCACTTGTGGATTCTGGTGGTCAGCCAGGTCCTGGGGACTCTTTCCTTCTGTTGTCTCTTATGGTCTTACATGAAATCCTTTCACGTGTTTGTGGTACCCAAATGGGGAGGACTAAAAATAAATTCCAGTCTTTTCTCCATCCCCAATATATATTTTCTTTTTTATGTGCTTATATTGCATCAGTTGCTCTTTTTTCATTGAAATATAAGTGTATCCTAGCTTTTTTTCCTGAAGATAATTCAAGAAATACTCCAAACATGAATGTAAGATGCTGAAAACAATGGCGTTAAAGATGCTGTTGGGGTCAGGGAGTGGCATTTGTTCATCATTTACTTAATCACTCATTTAATAATGATTGAATGAAGATCTATTTATTAGGATATATAAAGCATAAAAGAGATAGTTCTGCTTTCATAGAATATGCTGTATAGATGGAATAAAATTCTAATATTGCCCTGATTAAGCAGGACTCCAAATTGCTGCCCAGATCTTTAGACCCATACTTCGCCAAGATTCCCTATAGAAAAGTTTTTCTGTCTTCATCATAAAGAGTATTTTTGAAAAGAACAGTGTCCACTGCAGGAGAAGATGGATGCAGAGCTGTATTTAAATATCAGGCACTCACCATTACCTCATCTGCCCCCTCCAAGGGCAAGTCCACTCCCATTCTCTCATACGTGCATCTACACTTACAATGAATCATAAATATGTTTAACTCAGCAAAATTTTAGCAATCTACAACAATATTTAATTTAGTTATGAAACTAATGGGATTATTTTTTGATAAAGTGCTGTGAATTTCCTGTGTTGGGTAACTGAAGCCTGTAATCCCAGCTCTGACCAAAGAGGTAAGAATCATGAGTTCTGGGCCTTTCTGGGCTATAGAATGAGTTAAAGTGTAGCTCAGGCAACACATTAAGGATATGTTGCCTCAAAATTAAATGTAATAAAAATATGACAATGAAGCTAAGTGGTTCTGTTTGCTGAGGATCTATAAGACCTTAGTTCTGAATTACAAAAAAAATTGTTCACATAGTCATAGTGACTTCTTACACTTCTAATCTGAAAATAATATTTCTGTTGTCTCTTGCTCACAGCTTTGCACAGGTATTATCTATTGGCAGTGGTGTTAACATGAGCAAGCAGCCCTTGCTCATTCTTCCAATGCCTCCTTGGTTACTCTCCTAATTCCCCCACACAACTCTTTATGGATTGGGCAATGCAAATTACTCTCAGCACCATTGGAACACTCAAGTGTCATTATCATTTCTCCTGATTTATCCTTAAGGATCTACTTCAAACTCAGAGCTTCCTGAATTGACACTATAAAACCAGAGACTATATCATCCTGTCTAGACTAATGAAGGACTCAGGTAGAATCTCATATTCCTTTTCATTCTGATACCTGATGTGTAACCTGAAGTTAGGCTGTAACTCCATTAAGGCTGAGTTAGTGTTAGAGACATGATCCAAGCTGATCTACCAGCATTCAAAGTAGAGAGTGAGTGACCCTTATCATTTTACTCTGTCATTTAATGAAGAACTTCAGACACACACTGTGCATTAAGTCATGTGTTGACCATCCCTCCCTTTCTCCCCCTCCCTCCGTCCCTCCCTCCCTTTCTTCTCTCTCTCCCCCTCCTCTCTCTTACTTTCTTTATTCTTTTTTTTTAAATTAACTATCTTTACCAGTGCTTTGCATTTCCATGAGCATACAGCCTATTTACCTTATGGTGTGTTTGCTGCTTTACAGGGAATGATAATATTTCACCATGTTTTACAATTGGCTCTAAAATAAAAGTAAGACTCATAGGCAAGGACTTCTCTATGAATTAGCACTGGCACTTAAGATTCCAAATCTATCAAATTAATTATTTCTTTTTGCAAAAAGAGGTTTTGCTTATTTTGTCTCTCAGCTAAATTTGTTGTGTCACTAAATTCAATTGGTATAGGGTGTGAATACTTTCTATTGTTTTATTCCCATGGATTCTGAACAAGGCTGGAACAAGAGATTTTCCTATATTCCTTACTAAATGTAGCTACTCTTAGACCAAAAGATTTTCTGATAATCTGTAGAATTTCTGCCATGGGTAAGCTTTGATCCTGTTGGTATTTGGTGATCATATTTGGTGTGATTCATAATTACTATATTCATTAAATGTCCAGACATGGGATGGTGGCTGGAGAGATCGTGCAGTGCTTAAGAGTACTTGCCACTTTTGGAAAAGACCTGACTTCAGTTCCCAGCACCCACATGCCAGGACACAACCACAGATGTCTCCAGTCCCAGAGGACCTGACTCCTTCTTCTGGCCTCCATCTGTACTGTATACACATGGTGCAGAGAAATGCATGGAGGCAAAAGAACCAGAATAAAATTAAATAAATCCCTAAAATAATCCTGGACATGCTGTGTGATTCAGGAGTTTGGATATTTGTTCATTTAGTCTTAGAGCAAGATGGCAGAGTACAGAGCACAGAGGTGAATAGATCTGTTCAAAGGTGCAGAGCCAGTTCAGACAGATGGCAACTCTAATTCCTGGATCTTGAGTTATTATTTCCCCTTCCTATTTCTCCTTAAAAATACACAGGGTATGTGTTGGAGACATGGCACAGAGGTAGAAGGGCACAGGCTGCTCCTCTAGAGGAACTGAATTTAATTTCCAGCATCCACATAGTGGCTCATAATCATTATTCCAGTCTTAGGGGATCTGGTGCTCTCTCCTGATCTTTGTAGGCATCATGTACACATGTGGTGCACATGCATTCAGGTAAAATATTCATAAGTAAATAAAATTTAAAAGAGTATCAGGAGGTAGATATTGAATGATTATTAGTTTCAAAATTACATTTTTATGAATGGAAAAGCTAGTCTCATGTGAACTACCATTTTGCTGGGGATACAACAGTAAAGTAAATAACATAAATTTATAAACCAGAAGGATAATCACTAATATGAATGTTTACTTTTTTAGCTTTACAGTGGGTAAAACCATTTAATCTCTCAAAAATTTTGATTCATAATATTGGTATATCATACTAGACAGGTAAGGTTGTTGTGATTATGAAACTAAATTAATTGTTTAGTGCTTAGGATAGCACCAGTAAGTTCATAGTAAATAGGATACACAACTACCACATCTCCTCTTTTTCCTTTGTCAGAAACAAGTAACTTATCTTTTATGACTGGAAGAGTAGCTTTTATTGCTGTGTAATTTTTTTGGGTTTGTAACAAATTTTATTAATACATTAGACATAAAAGTAAACGTCATAGCCTAGTCTTTCTCAAATAATGATCTTAGCCCTCTCTAGTAATTATGTTAAACTGGTGACTTCTGGGCTCTTTAAAGGAATCATTAATAAGAATCTCAAGCAATAAAAACGTCTTGGGGACTCTTATTTTATAATAAACCTCAAATGTGACTTTTATGCATTCTAATATTTGAGAAATATTGCTAAAGGTGAGTGATTTATCAAACACCAAGTCCATTTACCTAATATATTACTTGAATTATGATGTCACCTATATAAATAACCTCCACTAGCTTTCACTAATCTCTAAAGAAAAGACCATTTTTTCATGACATAGTGTGAACTTACCTGTTTTCTCTTGTGATAGACTGAAAATGTCCCCATCCATTTGTACATCCTAACCTCCAAATTTAGGGAATATTTTATTTTTTGTGACAGAAGAACATTGTGAATATCTGTAAATTTCATCCCAGCCTATTTCAGTGGACCCAGTATTTTCACAAACATCATATATGAGAAAGCAGAGGATGAGAAAAAGTACAAAGGCTACTGAAGTGATGTAAAGGCACTTGACATCCAGAGATAGAAGCAGAAGGATGTTCCCTTTGCTCCCTTTAAGGCTCTGAGAAATCTTGGACCTGCTAGTGCTTTGGATTTGCATTGGTTTTGGACATTTAGGCTTCAGAAATGTGGGGTAAGGGCTGTGGGTTGTTTCAGGCCACTAACTACGTGATGACTTGTTACAACAGGAAGTCAATGTTCTTCTTTCCACCCTCATTATTTTATACATTCCTCACTACTCCCTGTATTTTCCCAGAGTAAGTCTTGCACTTTTTCATCTCTGGTATGCGCTTATTTATTATCTACTCTGTGTACTCTCTTTTCATTTCCTGTCTACATGCTGCACAAATGCAAATCCTCTTTTCTTTTTGTCTAAAACTTTTCTTGGCACCCAGAAACAACAGTGACTTTCCTTCCTTTGATGTACCAAGGCAATCAGTATCTGTACAACAGGTTTGGGATTTAAAAATGAAATGCTCTGTTCATGAGTAGGTAAGTGAAAAATTTCTCAAATCAGAACTCCTGGATTTATATTTTGCCACTGAAAATACATAGAAGGTTTTTTCCTCAGGTTTGACACATTATCTTGCTTTGCATCAACTTCCTAGGACTGTGAAATTTAGGTAGGCATTGTATAGAAATGCATCATCATGGTGACCATCAAAACATAGTCAAGACTACCTGTTTCGTTAACATAATAATATTTAAAGTTATTATTTTAAATGTGTTTCTGTTTCTTACTCCCTTAAATTCATGAAAGTAAGCATGGTCAGTATAATGAGAGCAGAAATAATAATGATAAGATATTAATAGCAAAGTGCAATAGTGAGCAGAACTCAACATTTTGGCAGACCATCAAGTCTAGCTTCCCGATTTATTTGTCTATAAAATGGGACTGACTAGGACAGAAGCTAGACAAGTCACTTTTCTTACAGTTATAAGGCCTGTGTTTGTCTGCAGTGTAGAGAGACTAATAAAAAGACAACTGATAGACAATGTAGATACATGTGTTGGTAGTAATATACATAATAGAATTAAAATTATATTTGAGTTCTTTTCAACATATACAGCAAATGTAGTATAAATTAAACACATTTTGCAATCATGACACTTGATTTTCTAGTTATTCTTATACATAGTAAATATAAAAATAATACAACTTTACATACATTAATGATGGGAGAAAAGTAACAAACTAGACTGGCACTTAATATTTAATGCCAATTTTTGTTATAATGTGCTATAGAATGTTAGTTTTACAAGCTTTCAGTACATGATATTAGAACATTGCCTATACTATAAAAAACATAAAATAATCACAGAATGTATCTATATTATCTCGCTTTCTTCCCTTCTCATCCCTTCTTTCATTCCCTCCCTTCTCTCCCCTCTTTCATGTCAGTCAACTACATTAATAGTTTGATATTTTGAGTGCATTAAATATATTGGAACATTTTTGCAAAAGAAGAAATAAGTGATTCAATAATTTGCTATTAATCATTACCTTTCCTTACAACCTTTCATGCTATTTTAGTGCAGATGAGAGCACTCCTATCACAGCTAATTTGAATTCATTTTTCAAATGAGAGTTCATGAGCTTGTATGCTAAAATTAAGGCTGCTGCATCTCTGCACTTCCTTTGTCTACTAGTGTGGTAATATAATTTTTATGTAATTGAATTTCTTCTAGCAGGCCTTCTTATTTAGAAACCCAGACTTCCTAGTAAGCCTTTCATCTCTATAGATGTTTACATGTTTCTTTCTAGTTGTCTGTCTTTGATGTATGTGAAATTATTCACTTTTATTTAAAGCATATAAAATGACTCCATATGAGCAATGTAATATGTTCAAGAATATTAGCAAAAAATAATGGTAATGATGACCTTTCTTCATTAGAAATAAGAGAGGGAAAATTAAGCTAACATTTACAAGAGAAATAATACTTGTAAAATATATGTGAAAGTATTATAAAGATAACTTATAATTCAATGCTTGCCAATCTTTTGTGAAGCAAAGAAAGGTTGTCTTCCCTTGTGGTAGTTCAAATGGGAATGTCCTCAGCCTGATATATTTAAGTATTGGGTTCATAGTTTGTCAAAAAGATTGGGGAGAGTTAGGATGTTTGACCTTGGAGATATGTCAGTAGGAGCAATGTTTAGAATCCCAAAAGACTTGGTCCTTTCCCAGTGTGCTCTCTGCCTCCTGTTTGTGGTTTGAGATGTAAGCTCAGCTGTTCCTGCCATGTTGCCTTTACTCTGCCATCCTCAACACTAATACTCTGAAACTCTTAGCCCAATTAAATGATTTTATATAATCACTGCTTCATAGAATAGTTACTATAATTAAAGCAATACATATATGTTTTAAAGTGCTTAAAGCATAGATTTTAAATGTGACAACAAGAAATAATTATGTGTGGTGATAAATTTGTTACTTATCTTGATTTAATTATTTTAAAGTATCAGTACATTAAATATTTTACTCCACAAATATAGTCAATTATTAGTCATATAAAAATATAAAGAAACCATTGTACTTGCCAAAAAATCCTAACATATAGTTTAAAATCTTATATGGCCTCCTTTTAGCATAATAATATTTGAATTTTATAGAATAATGGCCTATAAAATTTAATAATGCAGTTTTGATAGTTCATTGTATGTCTACAACAATTTTTTTCAGCCATAATGTAGTTAACATGGTTTCCTAAATTGCTTTACTCCCAAAGTCATTTATCTGCATCATGAATGGATTCATTGTACATAAAAAACTTACATTCTGCAGAACATAAGAAAAAGCTGATATATGGTCAAAGTAATTTCATTCATAAGAAATGATCCTTTAGAGCTCTCAGAAAATACAAATATTTACATCTGGTAGATAAATCATATTTGTTAATATTGACACATACTAAAAGAAAATTTTTCTTGTCATAAAATTTTAATATTTAAGATAACCAGATCATCTTTTAAAATTATCACTGAAAGTGACTGTTAATTCATAGGTGGTGACACAAGGAGAAGAAGCAATTTATTATAAAATTGTGGTAGATAAAGATAGATTATGAAATGTTATTAAATACATTTAAAGTAAAGCTAATATTTGCAGAAATGCTAGTGTGTAGTTAAGAAACATGACAGAGAAAATAAAAAAATGAAGAAACATAGGAAAATAAGACCTTAACCTGTAAAGTGTGGTTGTGATGATTAAACCATTTAGGCCATGCTTACATATGACCCTTAGGAAAGTCATTTCTTTGGAACCATAGCATAGTTTTTACTGAGGTGATGCCTCAGTGGGTAATGATCTTCCTGTACTACCATAAGGTCTTGAGGTTGGAGCCCCCAAATAGACATGATATCAGACATGTACCTGAGGGGAGATGGGAGATGGAGACAGAAGGATCCCAGAAATTTATGAGCTGGATAATCCTGAAGTATTCCCCAGCAAACATAATGAACCCTGCCTCATACAAGGTGGAAAGCTAGGACCAACATCAAGGGGTGTCTGATGACCTTCACCCTGTGGAGCACATGAGCACCAATACACACAGGAGCACACAGATACACATGGCAATATATATATATAACAAAAATAATGAATCCTTATATAGTGCCACTTCCTGACATGGAACATTCAACTTTCAGTTAATGAAGCATATCCTTTGAGCAACAGAACACAGTGCAGTCTTATTGTGACCTGCCATGGGCCCAGAATGGATAACTGGTATGCCGTATCTATACAGAAAGTTCTCACAGAGTTACTGTTTTGCTCACAGGCTATAGATTTCTATTCTTCTTGTTGATCAAAATTAATAGGACAATAAAAGGTACAGAAAATGTCAAGCTCATCTGTGAGGTAATGATTTCTAGCTTGTCCATGAATTTTACTTTATATTATTGATATATCATTCAGATTAAAACAGTTTTCAAGGTAAAGCTGAGGTGCAGTATTTACATACCCAGTGGTCCCTCCATTTAGAAGATATATATATATTGTTCTCTGATAGAAGTCACCTACTTTCAAAACTTATTTCTAGATTTCTTTAAACTTGCATACATATAAATAAATTGAATAAATGGCTTCCAACATCTGCCTCTGAACTAAGTTTGGAATCATAAGTGACTTATTTCTTAGTAATTTTTCATGTTCTAGGATTATAATATTAATTTACTGTCTCCACAGTAATAGAGTGTAATAGATGACCTGACTAAACTAGATATCCTGGAAGCATTAGTCTATTCATCAGTTGGTTGAAGTGTGGCTAATCTGGGTCATTTTTTTCCTGGGTGTGACTGTAAATTGCAAAGTTGGAGATTGGTTGGAGACAGGTTGGGCCAAGACCATAGTATCATCTTCTCATCAGGTCTTCTGCCCAGGAGCCACATGAAACCTTGTAGCCTTCTGTCAAAAATTGGAGTATCAAAGCTCCTTGGCCAATTAAAAATGTAATACATTTCTAATTGATGAACTATAATTGTGGATGTGATTTGATGTGCTACTTTCATCTGTATATATATTTTAGGAAGATGCAACAAAACTTATCACCTAACTGATTTGTTTTTTTGTGATAAAAACATTACAAGTTTGGGGTTCTTTATAACAGTTTTAGAATATACACTGTTATTAAAACTGTGGTCACCATATACACCAATAGATCATTAACAGTTATTCCCTCATTCTAATTATAATTTTGCAAACATTGGTCAACATCTTCTGTCCCCAGAATATTCCCATCATCTGGAAATAAGCTATGTACTCTCCTTCTGAGAGTCACTTAATTTTATTAATTTTTTGAGTTTCTCTCTCGTTCTTCATTTACTCATTTATTTATTTATTCACTCAATCATTCAATGTGTGTGTGAACTGAGTTCTGATGCTCTCCTTCTACCACATGTGTCCCAGGGACTGAATTCAGGTCATCTAGCCTGGTACAATCACCTTTGTGTGCTGAGACATCTCATGGATTCTCAGACTGACTATTTAACACCCCCACACCAAAGTGAGATCATGCAATATTAATATGCATCATAGCCACATTGACACAAATGACAGCATTTTGAAGTCTATTCTGCACACTGTATATTCTTCATGCATTTTTACTCAATGGCATATGCTAGAGTGCTTTACTGTCTTGATTTGGTGAATGGTGTTGATATAATTATAGAAATACAGGTAGTTCTCCAGCAATTTCTTTAGATGTATATCAAGTAATGATATTATTGAAATATACAGCAATTCTGGTTTTTAGTGTTTTGAGGAACCTTCATATTTTTCAAAATAATTGTAACAGTTAACATTCCCATGAACTGTGTACCATAATTCTCTTTTTCTACATTTTTATCAGTACCTTTTGCTGTTTTTTAAATAACAGTTGGGCAATGGTTATTAAATATCTCCTTGTGGTTGTCATTTGAATTTACCTGATTATTCTACCCAGCAAAGGAAACAATTAAATCTCACAGACTGTGAGAAAATATTTGCAAATGCTACATCTGATAGAAGTCTTATATCCAAAAATTTATAGTGAAGGGAGACAACTCTGTTGCAAGAAGATAAGTCACCCACGTTTTTAAAATGGGCCAAGTATTTGAACATGTGTTTCTCAAATGTTCAAAGATTACTTGACCTCAGACATTGGAAAGCATGTATCAAACATTTTCGGGCTGGAGAGATGGCTTAGCAGGTACAATATTGACTGTTCCATTCCCAGCACCCACATGGTAGCTCACAACCATCTTTAACTGCAGTTCAAGGAAAGCCAGAGGCCTCTTCTTGCCTCCATAGGCACAAGGCATACAAAAAGCACACAGACATACAAGCAGATAGAATACTAGTACACATAAAACAAATTAATGAAAATTTTAAAATTAAAATAAAAACCACCTTTAATCCTCTAAGCCAATGCTTTTGTTAAATTTTGCATATGAAGGCAATCCATGTGAGCAAGTCTCTGATCAACAAGGAGAAATATCTTTTTCCATTTTTGTGAGAGGACTTGTAGAGTCACATATGCAGTTTGCTAGAGTCTGGAAATAAGAATTCAGTCATCTGTACTAAGCCTTCTATGTCACAAATTGTCACATAATTTCCATGCCATACATCTGAATTTTGGCAACATTCTTGACAAAAACATTCTTAGATTATGATTAATTTATGGAAGTAGATTCAATCATAAATATCTAGTGATTTTTACCAGTTCCACATCTTCTATTCTTACTTTGAAGACCTGAGAATCTAATTCTCCCTGACACATCCTCCCCTAAACAGCCTCTGCCATGCACCTCTCTGTCCTTTTGTGTTGGAGTGTTCATGGTGACAACTCTGTGAAGACTGTACTCAAGAATGGGGCCAACAGAAGGTATATAATGGGTACCAGTTCATAACAGTTTTGAAATTTCATGGGTCAGATATCTGCAAGATCACCCCCCCCAAAAAGGGGATTTTTTGATTGGATATTGATTCTGCTTTATAACATTAGAGAGAAAAACATTACACCAACTTTTGCCTTTGTGACTATAATTGAATCACATGCTCTCTTTTCTTCCTTAAAATCCAGGCAACTCAGCAAGCTTTTAAAATATAATCCTCAAAGTGTACAATTTTACAGACCTCCCAAAGAGGATTAAGACATAATCCTTGCCTGGAGAGCTCTACAGCCAAATGTGGGGGGCTGACTGATAACAAGCACTTCTAGCGTAGGCTGATAAGTGGTTTGGCAGAGGTATACACAAGGCGAGACAGGACACAGACAAGAGACACTTGAGTAAGCCTAGGTGGAGGATTTGTCTTACAAGGTGACAAATGAGTTAAGTTCTGAAGATCAGGCTGAAGGGCAAGATTTGAATGTTTGGGTACTGCAAAGATTGTTCAGCGGGTAGGAGTTCTTGCACAAAATTGATGACCTGAGTTCAAATCGCTAGCATCCACATAAAACTTGGACATGGTTATGTGCTCTGCTCTTCTCTAATTCCAGCACTGGTGGTGCCGGAGAAAGGGAGGCCAATGAGTTGAGTGGTTATTTTGTCCTTTTTGTTTTACTTGTTGGTTAGTTAGTTGGTTTTGGGTTTTTTCTGTTTATTTTGACATTTTCAGAAATGCAAAGATCCTGTCTCAATTAGATGGAGTACAGGACATTAGCCATCTTTCTCAATCCTTAATATATATGAAACTACACATGTCAACACACATGTGTGCCACACACAGGCAACACATATTTACACACACACACACACACACACACACACACACACACACACACACACACCATATCTGGTTGGCTGGAAAGGAAAACTAATGGGAAGCAGGCAGACTGTCAAGCATGAATATAGGATATCTAAAAATTGGGAAGTGAATGGGTGAACCATTTATTGTGTAGCTTTGCCTGTTCTTATATCCTTTGTCAATTGGGAATGACTGAAGAAGTGAGAGTTGGCATGCATGTAGATCTATGGAGCTCTCTGCCAAACTAATTAAAATTTATACTGTCCCTGACTGAAGAAGTAGAAACAGGAAGTGATGTGCTCAGCTTTGCATGTCAGAGGATAATTATACAAAATGAAAATAGGTTGGGGATAAGCAGGATCCAAACAAAGGGGGTGTCAATGTAATTTGACTAATCTAGATAAGAAATTATGGTGTCTGGAACAATATAACAAGTTGGTATTCCTTTAGAAAAAAAAGCTTGTAGGACTCAGGGTGTACTGAATATAGAAGTGAGGGGCTGGTCAAATGAAGCATGGAGATGCACTAACTTCTCTCCTGGACAACTGTATGAAATGTTCTACTTTTAATGGAGATTTTGCAGCTAAGGTTTATTCACTTTCATGGGAGATTAGTTTCAGGTGCTAATTAGACACCCACACAGGTCTAGAGAAGAATTTGAATCCAGAAAAGGGACAGAACAGGACTGTGAAATGAGTTAGGTAGAGTGCAGACCTTGTTATTTTTAGGACAAATGTGAAGAAACCAAGAATACTGGCAGGAAAACTAGGCAAGAATAGTACTATAGAAGAAAGATGTTTAAAATGCTGTAGATACCATGTATGTGAAGATTAATAAACCTGTTAAAATTAGCCACAAAAAACAATTAGAGACCAATGTAAGTTAGCTTTGATTAAAAGACAGAAACAAGAAATAATCACTGAGGAAAAAGATAGTTGTCTATAAAATGATTTCAAGCAATGGAACCTGTTAAATTAGGGAGAAGCAAGATTTCATATACAACCTTTTAAAGATGGAAGAGTGGGGGATACATTTTGATGAGAAACAATAATAAGAAGTTGGGAAGAAATAGAAGTGAAAGACAGAATATTGTAAAAAGCTTTTTGACTAGTTAAAATAAGAGGCTTATAAATTCTCCTACATAATCCCAGAACTTCACTATCTTTAGGTAATTGTCTAGTTTTCTAATAACCAGCCATGATTTCTTTGTTGAGTGGCCTTAAGGCATAATGAATAGTTGTTGGTTACTCCCAAAGTGTATATGCCACTATTGCACCCTTAGGGTTATCATGTTATTCTAGTCACTGTTGTTAATAGAAATCATAGGATGGTAGATGGTGGCTTCCCTTTATTGGAATATTCATGATACCATCTGGTACCACAAAAACTAATCATCAGGGGTGAGGTTTTTAGGTTAGGTCCTCTGGGTCTTATGTCCAAAGTGCATGAAGTGCATGGTGTTTTCAACAATAGGAAGGAGAGAGAGAGAGAGAGAGAGAGAGAGAGAGAGAGAGAGAGAGAGAGAGAGAGAGAGAGACTATGAATCAACATGGGGAAGAATTTTTCTTGAAGCATGGGGAACAGATCTTTTGATATAAGGGAGGACAGAAAACCTGGAACATAATTACCAAAAGTTGTTTATATGCAGTAGTTATCTTGAAAGCTACAAAGTTAGTGACTCAGTCCCAGTAAAGAGAGAACGGGCAGAAACATCTGAAGAGGCAACCCTGCAGTCTATGGGTCTGGATTAGTTCTTTATTCTATGTGGTTGTGTCATTTTCTTCACCAATGCTATGTGGAACAGGGAAGGAAAGGTAAGGAGGGGATGATGGACTACAATGTTTTCCAAGAAGAGTGTAAGGGAAGAATAAAATGACAAGGTTTGTTTTGAAGATAAAGCATTGCATATAGAAAAAGGACAAAAGCAAAAGAAGTTTATTATGGAGAATTCTTTATCATGAGAATAGGGAAGGAGACAAGAATTTGTTAATATTAAAAACAACTGGTAGTCAAGTAGAGAATAGTAGGCTGGAGGGTTGATAACATATGATCTTTCAATGCAGTCTCTGTTAGAGACGAAGAAACAATATTTGAGTGACTACTAGGCTGCCATGGACTACTCTACAATGAGTCCATCTCATAGGAGAATAATAAAATATTAGCTTACTTACTCATTTTCTAGTTTGTTTAACTTAAAATTTTATGTTTTTATTACATAAGGCTATAGGAGGTCACTTTTATGCAACTGTATTTCCTACCATAGGTTTACCATTTTCTCTCTCCCTTCTTCAAACCTATTAGTTGTCTTTGCACCCTGGAAAATTCTACTATACAGAAATTCTACAGAATTCTACAGAATTTTTCTGTACCATATGTAGATCAGACTGACTTGAAAGTTACAATTCTCCTGCCTCTGCCTTCCCATATTGGTGTTATATATATGTGTGACCATATGTAGTTTAACATGCAGGATTTTTATCATGTACAATAACTCTAATTTTGTCAGAATTGGGTCTTTAAACTTTTAGTTGTGTGGTGACTTGGGACCTCTCTTTTGCTGCTGACTTGTATTATGGTTAGTTGTTTTGCTTTATGAACTAACATACTTCCTAAAAGGCATACGCTTTGCTACAACAATAGAGCCCAAGAACACGAATAGCTGGTGGCACAGTTTTAATATTATGGGCTATTGGTAACTTTAGACACAGTCAGATAATTTTAATAATTTAACTCAAAATTTATGATTGCCCAGTTCCAACAGATTGCTTCATGATTAAGTTTCTCAACTATAAATATCTAGAAGTTTTGGCTTCTAACTGAACTCTGATTCATTTTAATATCATGAATATGCTAAGAGCTATGACAGTTTAACATTCTACAACTCAGTGTGTATGTTCTTTCTATACCAACACTGAGGAAGGCCACTGATAAGAGGAACTTCATATGGACTGTTGAGCAAATATCTGAAAACAAATTGGGGATAAAATCCAAGGCCCAAGACACATTTTATATAAGCTGACCATCAAAGCTCTCTTGTCAAAGAGACTAAATATCATATTATTGTTTGTAATTAAAGCTAAAATTAACCCTATCTATAGGATGGCTCCAGCAGAGTTACAGAGCAGGACATCATTGAGGCTAGTCTGTAGGTGCATTTTTTTGTTCCTCCATCCAGCTCCCAAATAAGCACATGGAGTTTTCTTATTAATTATAAAGGTTTGCCAATACCTTAGGCTTTTTTCTATCTAGCTCTTATAACTTAACCCATTGTTATTAATTTACCTTCTTCCTCATGGCTTTCTTACCTTTACTCTGAATTGCTTATGCTGCTTTCCTGCTTCCCCCATGTGAGTCTGATGACTCTACTTTCTTCTTCCCAGCATCCCCTCTGTCTATAAAATTTTACCTAGCTATAGGACATTCAGCTTTTTATTAAAACAATCACAATGACATATCTTTATATAGTGTAGAGAAATATTCTGCAATACTAGATCTGTAGATGTAATTTATTTTGGCAGAATTCGGTATAAAAATTACCATTTATTTTAAGAAATGCAGTGAAATTGTCATGTTCACTTTAGATGTATAGAAATAAATATTTCTAATATGGGATTTAAACTAATATAATAAATGATTTCCTGTGTTTCTCTTAAAAGCTAGTGTTGTAGAATGAGGTCCTAAACTTATTTTTGATATTTAATAAAATATCAATGAATTGTCTTATATATATATTTTAAAGAAATAGTATACACTTTTAAAGAACCAAAGAGAGCCTTCATTTTGAGACACTCTTTAGGTTCATTGGAAGAGCTGAGCAAGTACAGGCTCTTTAAGCAAAACCTGACAACTTGAGTTTGATGCTGGAGACAAACATGGTAGAAAGAGAAAACCTCCCCAAGCCATGCTCTCAACTCCACAGAAACTCATGTCACATGTCTCTCCATGGACATGCTCATGCATATTCACACATTACAATGTGTGTGTGTGTGTGTGTGTGTGTGTGTGTGTGTGTGTGTGTGTATGTGTGTGTGTATGTGTGGGCACATGCTTGCATGTGTATGTGTATATATACACATACATATTATTTAAAGAGTAAATTTAAAAATATTTAACCCATTGTTTTAATTAGTGAATTTCAAGCAAACTACATTTTGTCAATCCTTTAGATATTTTAATCACTTTATTATTGATGGCTGGTTATATGTCTATAAAGCAAATTAAACCATTTTTTGATGGCTTTATTAATTCAGTGTTTTGTATGATTTATAAAATAAGGAAGTAGAAATTTAATACCATTTGCTGCCATTTAAATAACACTTGGAAACATCTATACTTAGAATGAGGAATATTTTATATATAAGCTAAATAATTTAAAAACAGCAGTTTTTATTAGTTAATTTTACATCCCAACCACAGCCTCCCATCAATCTTCTCCTCCCAGTCCCCCAACCCATTAAAAGCATCCCACAGTATTTACTCAGAAAGGAGTAGGACTCTCATGGATATCATAAAGCATGGCATATCAGGCTGCCATTAGACCAAGTACGTCCCCCTATATTGAGGCTGGCAGGGCTATCCTTTATAGGAATGTGTTCCCAAGAGCTAATCAAACATTAAGGACAGCCCTGCTTCTCTTGCTAGGAGTCCCACAAATACACCAAGCTACACAATTGTCACATATATGCAGAAAGTCTAGTTTGGTCCCATGCAGGATCCTTGGTTGTTGGTTCAGACTCTTGAGTTCCCATGAAAAAGGTTAGCTGAAAAACAGCATGCTTTTAAAAGTCAGAATGCATATACTATGTGTAGAAACATAAAAAATTACTGATGCTTCTAGTTTTTCTTCTTTAATATATTTTTAAAACATGAAAGTCATGGTTTGAGTCTTAGTTATACACATTCAGAAAGTGATTCACTCGTTCAAACTTAATATAAGATTTGTGACATTAGAGAGTTTTGCCATTGCAAACAAAATCCCTAAAATATCTAGATTTTTTGATGTTTAAATTGTGTTCCCAAGAGTGTACCCCGAAGAAAATAATTTAAAAATAGAAAAAGTGCTTCTTATATGAAGAATTATAGCAATGTTATTTATAGTACTAAACACAGATGCAATCTAAGTGTCCAACATCAAAGACTTATATAAATATAATACAGTAGTTTATTTTATTGGCATATAGATCATTAATCCTACTTCTCAGATTGGTTCTGAGAATCTGTTTAAGAAATAGCAATTAAGAAAAAGTGTAGAACTATGGCAATGTAAGTTATATATCTATGTAGATTAAGATTCAAAGGAACTGTTTTAGCAGTCACATGTAAATGTGAATGAATCATTATTGATTCTATTTTTCTTCTGCACTTGATACAGAATACACAGTGTTAGGCATGCTAACAAGGTATTCCACCACTATGTATGCATTGTCTTTTCTAATTTTAACTTTTTCATCTTGATATCTGGTCTTACTAAGACTGTCCTTAAACTTATTGTAGGCCAAGTGTGCCTTGAATTTGTGATCTTCTTTTGGCCAGGATTACCAGCCTAATTCACTTAAAAATATTTTAAATTGATATAATAAATATGTGTATAGTAAAGAGCTTTTTAAAGATTGGTGTTTCTAGGTTCTGACTATTACCAAAAATGCGGTGATAGTTGAGTAAATGTCTTTGTGGTGTGGTTGAGCATTTTTTAGGTTTATAACCAAGAAAGATATTACTGGGTCTTGAGGTATGTTGAATTGACTTCCCATTGAAGGTCTTACACTCTAAGAAGAGTAGATCAGGGAATGGGATGGGAAGAGCAGAGGGCTAGGGAGGGGGAGAAAGGGCGAACAATGATTGGTATGTAAAATAAATTGAAATAAATTAGTTTTCAGACTGCTTTTCTTTCTTTATTTAAATGCTAAGGAAACATTTAACACCTGTGATAGTGTCTTTTGGTCCTAATTTCATTTCTACTGCTATGATAAAGGAACCCAACAAAAGGCAATCATGCTGGTTTGAAAGAAAATGACCCTCAAAGGGAGCAGTACTATGAGGAGGTGTGGCTTATTGGAGTAGGTGTGGCCTTGCAGGAGGAAGTGTATCACTGTAGACATGAGCTTTGAGGTCCCATGTTTGTTCAAGCAATGCCTACTGTCTCAGACAACTTTCTGTTGCCTGTGGGTCAAGATGTAACAATGCTCAGCTCCTTCTCCAGCACCATGTCTGCCTGCATACCACCATGTCACTCTATGATGATAATGGATTAAACCTCTGAAAATTTGAGCCCACTCTAATTAAATATTTTTTCTTTTTTAAGAGTTGCTATGATCATGGTGTCTCTTTTCAGCAATAGAAATTCTAACTAACACATCGACTTTGTGGAAAAAGAGTCTACTTGGCCTATATTTTAGGCCACAGTCGATCATATTTGGAAGCTTAAGGCAGCAAATCAGGCCATATCACATTCATAGACAATAGTAAAGAAAGAATAACATATCCTTGCTTGCCTACTTACTCACATTTCATTTTTCCTATATTGTTGAGAAACCCTAACTTGGGACATAGTGCTGGCCACAATAGGCCCAGTCTTCCTATATCATTTAACAAGATAGCCACCCTCAATACACACACAAGCATGCCCACAGACAAACTTGATTTAGACTCTTTTGTCAGACCCTCTCAGTCCACGCAGGAATTGTATATCTTGTGCCAGGGATCAGCTGTGTGGCTCTCACTCTTCATCAAGAATTACTTTACTTTGCAACAGAAAGAGACCACTAAAGACAACCACAACTGGTCAAAATACAAGTTATAAGAGATCAGAGAACAGCTTCTGCATCTAAGGCTCAGAGAACATCATGGAAGAGGACACAGAATAATTGTTTTAAAAAAAGCAGAAAATTTTCTCGGATCTTGTTTCCTAGAAATGACAGAGAAGCTTCTCCAATGATAAACCAAAAGGGTGTCTGCCACAACAAGACATACAAGAAATACAGCACTAATAGACATGTAAAAGTAGAAAGGGGAAATTTCACTGGGCTCTTAACATAGAAAAGAACTACAGTCAGCTACGAGAGCAGGAGAAAGTTCTTAGCAGGAACGTGCTCCCTAATTTATTGTTCAATACTAAGTAGTCATCCTTGAACACACATGTATATGTGTGTGTGTGTGTGTGTGTGTGTGTGTGTGTGTGTGTGTGTGTAAAACAACTAAATAAAAAGCAATCATGATTTTGAGAGAAAGCAAGGGTCAGTAACACATGAGAGAAGTTAGAAAAATGGAAGAGGAAAATTATGTAATTATATTTTAATTTAAAAATAAATGAAAGACACAAGACATTTTCTTACCAAATGATTCTCAGGTGTGTTAAGTTGCCAGTTAAAACTAATCAGTGCTTTTTATTATAGTTAATAAATGCCATAGTAATTATAGCATAAGTATTGTTTCATGAAACATGTCTCAATTTTATTTATGGGAGATAAGTAGAGGAAAACAAAAGATACACTGTCAGACAGACAAAGAGAGAGAGAATAGAAAATGTCCTGTTAGTGGTCTGAATGAAACAAGCTAGAAAACCTTAAGGGAAAAACAGTTTATTACCAAGAAAGGACTTGAGAAGCTAATTTTCCAGTCCCTCAGATTCAAAATAGCCTGAGGCTCCTGTGACTTGCCTGAGCTGAAGGAGATATTCCAGGACTGATGTCAATACTTAGAGAGTTCCCTATAAAATCTAGATCATCCACATGTAAAATAATTTTATTCTTTGTCTATGAACATTAAAATATTATACTTTAGATTTTCAAGTATAGTCAATATGAATATTTCTCAGTATTACCAAAATTATGATAACCTTGTACAACTTTCAATTCACATAGTCATTAGAAAATCTTATATTTCTTAACTTTCATTTTATACCATGTATTGATTTATTACATTACCTTCCTTAGTAACAGGAACATGCATTAGCATAGAGCATAATATTTTAAAAATGAAGTAATGCTACATATATTTATACAAGAAAACTAATTATTAGACTACAGTATACCAGATAAAGATTTGACATCAAAAATATTAGCTATTTAAGACCAGGACAAGCTCCTGGTCCAGCTGAAGAGAGAGAGAGAAAGTATATGAACAAAGGGATCAGGATCCTGAGGAGGAGACCCACAGAAAGGGCTGACCTGAGCTATTGGGATCTCACTAACACTGAAATGACTGCTGACGAACTTTTATGAAAAGGAACTAAACTCTCCAAATGTAGATAACAGTAGAATGGTGTGGGCCTTTGTGGAGCCTCTTGCGGGAGGACCAGAGTTTATTCCTGGTGCATGAGCCTACATCTCTTCTTGGAGCCCATTCCCTACAAAGAAACACCTAACTCCACCTTGATTCTGAGGGAAGGGATTTGGCCCTACCTTAACTGGGTATGCCAGACCCACCTGACTCACTTTGGGACTCCTTGCTCTCTTTTTGGAACAGATGGGGAGATGGGGTGTGGGGAGGCTGAGGGAGGACTGGGAGGAGGTGAAGGAGGGGGGGCAGTGTTCGATATGGGAAAAGTCTTTTTAAATAAAATAAAGAAAAAGTAAAAATATCTGTGAAAAGTGACAAAGTATAGTTGAGAATTTATTGTTCCTTCTCTTTCAAAGAAAATGACTATATGATAAAAGCATAAAGTTTGAGCACTTGAAAAAATAGCTATTAATTTCAGTGAAGGCAAGGAGAGGTCTTGAGTGCACCTTACTAAATAAAAGAAGACAATCTGAATGGCTATATATTGTCAGAATGCATACTATGTGACATTTTGGAAATGGCAAAGCTATATAGATGGAAAGATGCATGGTTCCAGCAACAGTAGAGAGCAGAGGATTCTGTCAATGAAGCCATTACGTTTCATACTACAGTACTGGAGACACAACATTGGATGTTTTTGAAATCTAAAAATCATTACAAGGGGAATAAACCATAATATAAACTATGGGTGCTAGACAATAATTCAGGTTCATCAATTACATTGAATGTTCCTTATTGGTGAAGTCTTCTTATGGATGATAGCACATCTGTGAGAACATAGGGTGCATGGCAACTCTAGACTTTCTGACCAACTTTGTTGTGAATCCAAATTGTCTCAGATGATGCATTTCATTTTTAAAATAATATTTTTATATGTTTATTTGTGTAGTTTTGTGAGTGCAAACATGCTTGGCTACATGTTCATGTGGAGGCCAGAGGTCAAATTTCAATGTCATCTACTTTCACTGGCATGAAAGTTGCCAAATAGACTAAACTTGTGATCCTGGGGCTTAGGAGTCTGTTTGCCTCTGTATCTCCAGAACTGGAATTATAGGTGACCATCCTTGCTCTTTATAGGTGCTGGATATCTAATGTTGGTCCTCTAGCTTGTGAAGCAGACACTTCACTCATTGCTCTATCTCCCCAGCCATCTTTAAATATTCTGTTATTTATTTATTTTATTATGAAAAAAGTCATATTTTTTATTCATGTCCTTGTTCAAACTCCCTTCCCTCTCCTGCCCCTTCCAGTCACTCTCTCTTCAGGAACTAAGTATTTATATAAGAATTATGAATAGAATGTAATTGTTGTAATTATAGAAATAACTTCTTTATTGTGTAGTTCCATGTAGTAATTTTGCTGGAAATTTAACATTATTAGTACATCATCTTTATATCTGAATATGTTGTTCTTCAACAATAGACATATGCTGTGCCTAACAAATAGAAAGATATGAGTATGGTTGTTTTAATGTTTACCACATGCTACTATATCAAGGACTTTCCACTAACCTCTCATTTTGCCTTCACTTTGGTTCATTTCTATTACTTCTGAAAATCTTACATCTGATAAAGGGAAACTCTGGGCACCTGCTGCTTGTGTACATTTTATTTCAAACCTAATCTTCTTTAAAAGTGGTAATATCTTTACACACCCAATGTCTAAAGAGAGTTGTGGTCCCCTGAATAATTTGTTTCTCTATCAGAGAAGCCAGAAGAGCTGCAGATGGCATGTTCAGTGAGCCGAGGAGTCAGGGCGGAGAAGCTATTAATTCTCGCTGCAACTCTTTGCTATTTTGTGGTCTCAAGAACTGTTATCATCTAGAGTCTGCTATATATAGCACAAATCCATAAAGTGAGAACATGAAATTAATTTACATATTTTAAGAATGCTAAAGCGTTCTATGTGCAGGCTACTCTATTAGTTACTTATTGCTAAGTAATAAATCATTTAGTGGTGACAATGTAAATGTGTTAGCCTATAGTGTTTGCAGATTGTACATCTATATGAGACATTTGTCTTGTGTCTCAAGATCTCACTTGATTGAAACTAAGCTACTTAGCAAAACATTGCCCCACCCCCCAATTTTTGGTCATAGCAATATCATTACCATCTCAGTAGGCTTTAATCCTTTCTCTAGATAGTAATGTCTACTATTGTTGCTCTATTTGAACTATTCTAAGTTCAAAAATATTGCATAAGCACTTCTTATTTTCCACTTAAAGTGTAGGAAATCAAAAGTTACATAAGAACATGATCTCAGGTTCATGAAGAATGTGTTGGGATACCACACTTGAATCCTTTGAAATAAAGAAAGCAACCCAGAATGGCTTTAAGGTCAGCGTGTGTTGGGAAAGCCTTCTCTACTTGTAATAGGAAAGTTTCTGCAAGGGGATGCATTGACCAGGAGAAGCTGTGAGGTTGGGGGATTTTTGATGCACTCTGCAGAGGTTATCAAGTTAAAGATAGCAGCTAGAGAACAGTAAAGCTGATATGAGACTCTAAATGAAGGATCCGATCCACATGGCTATGTTTTGACATTTATAGGAGATTCTGAGAGATGCCAGATGAGTAAAACGCTTAAAAGTTACAGACCACACAGAAGATGTCTTACCCAGTACATCTTACAGAAAACTCTGAGTAGAGGATCAAAAATCAAATGAAGACTCTTCCCAGAATTATTAGACAAATAAATAGAAAGATTCTGGAAATTTGAGTTAAATGAGGTGTCAAGCTTGCTTTCCATTTTATGCCAAAAGGCTTAGATAGCTGAGGACTATTGGCAATGACTCTTTGCCCATTCTTTTTATTGTACCTCTAATGGTGACATAACTGTTGTTACACCTAAACTTTTGTGGCATACGTTAGATTGCTCTAAGAATTTTGGCTATTACAAAACTCTCAACTGGTGCTTGCAATATGATCAGCCTGGTATTAGAGAAATACTACTAATGTTCCCTCTTTGGTAGAAGGCCTTAAAGTATGAGGATGGCATTAGATACCTATAAATAAAAGTGAGTATATAATGGGTTCATGTTTATTTGATGATATTTTACCCTTTGGTGGATGTATAATATAAAGATCTGTCTAGAGAATGAGCTTAAATTCAGCTTGGTTAATTTTGCACACTAGATTGCATATAAAATTTCCACTTAGAGGGTATTCCATGGCAAAGTTTAAAAGTATTACATCTGATCACACAATGTTTCACTTTTCTGTCCCTACTGAAAATAACAAATAACTGGAGAAACACTGTGTGATAATTGAATAGCTGATGTCCCTTAACATTCTTCTACTGTCAGTAGAGAGCCTATAGGAAGATACTCAACTAAATGAGTCTCTTATCTGAATCACAAGAGATACAAATATCTATTCTGACAAGGATTTCTCAGTGCTTACAGGACAAATCAATCACCTATGTATGTGCAAAAGTATGATACATGTATTAGACATGTGGGAATATGTATTTCTAAATTCCCCAAGCAATTAAGCTAGAAGCATACTCAAAGAGAATATATATATGTATACGTATATATTGTATATATATACTGTATTATATACATATAATAGAGCAGCAATAGTAGACATTACTATCTAGAGAAAGTATTAAAGCCTACTGAAATGGTAATGATATTGCTATGATCAAAAATTGGGGGGTGGGGCAATGCTTTGCTAAGTAGTATATATATATATACATATATATATAGGCAATTTAGTAAGCCCACATCATAAGAATCTCTATGCCTACCAGCTGAACCAACTGAAATATGAATTGTAGAACTCTTCAGCAATATTTACAGATCTATAAACAAACAAATAAAACTGGAGTTGAAGAAATGGCTGAGGGGACGAGAGGTTATAGTACTCTTCCAGAGGCTTTGAGTTCTATTCCCAGGAACCAGAGCAACAATCTATAACTCCAGCTCTGGTGAATATGATCCCTCCCCTCTCCAAGAGAACCAGTGCACTTGTGTATATACCTTTACAGAGACATACCCATAGAATAATAAAAACTACTGTATTTGGTAAAAAAAAAAAAAACCTAGTATCTGTTATCCTAAAAGGATATGTGATGGAGAAACGGAAAATCATTGTGCCTAGAACAGAGAAAACAATTTCATTGC
Source organism: Sigmodon hispidus (assembly GCA_004025045.1). NCBI lineage: Eukaryota > Metazoa > Chordata > Mammalia > Rodentia > Cricetidae > Sigmodon > Sigmodon hispidus. The sequence goes on from PVIH01002702.1 coordinate 130,480, forward strand.
CCCCTAACTTTGGAATATATGTTCTGAAATTTAGTTGTAACTTTTGCTTTTTCATGCAGGAGATTGAAGCCAGTGTCATTAACATGCTAGGCAAGTCATCTACCAATGAGTTATATCTAGGGGTCAAGTAATACTACCAGATTAAATACTTCTGCCTGCCATAACCCTATATCTTTTCTTTATTCAGTCTCCTCATGCCCTACTCTTGACCTTATGTCTCCCTCTGAATTTCTCTCACAACATGAAAACAATTGCAGGTTGACTGTTGTATATGTATCTCAGGTCATCTAGAATGATTGTTTAGGGGAGAAGAAACAGAAAATCTTTGAAGGAATGAAGTGACAATGGACATCTTAACTCTTCATTGCAATTTGAATATTTAAGCTGTAGAATTCAAGCATTGCCAAAAAGGTGTTGTTTGTCTTAAATAAATAGCTGCATTTATTGTAAAGCAATATTCTAAATAGTTTTAGCATTCATAAGGGTTGTAAATGTTCTGCCTAATGTGCTCACACATACAAATCTTTCTTCCCCTGCTTCTAGTCTGTTGCTATTTATATCTGCTGACTAACAAGAGTTGAGATCTCATTTCAGTGTCTGATATAAAAAGTCATGATGCTCAAACTATGATCTGCTGAAGATATCTGGGTAGTTTGTGTATGAACATAATGCAATACTCATGTATCTTCAATACTAATATGTTAATATTAGTATAATAAAAAATTCCTCTGACCTCAATGATATTCTCATTCAAATATGAGTGTTCCTAATGAGTTGAGCTCTTGCAGATACATTTAGAAATGAGAATCAGTGGTGGTCCCCAGTCTAGCTTTTGCCTAATATTCTTCATAATCCTTTAATCATTTTTAACCACTTTAAAAGCTCTTAATATAAAATATGCCCTTGACTGCAGGTAATATGGCTATAATCATTAAATACTTAATATAAAGACCAAAGTTTGGGTCAGGAATAAAAGGTTAACCATATAAATAAAATTACTACAAATAAACTACATGATTTTTTTCAGTACTTTTATTGAGCGTAAATATTATTGGACTTAAATAGTAAAATATTTTATAAGACTAAATAATTCATTTGATTAAATATTTTTATTATTTTAGTTATTTAGCTTTAATTTAATTGTGTTAATAGAACTTTAATAGATTTAAGGCAACTTTACTATGTGGTTTCATTTTAATTTTAATATGAAATTTGATAAATAAAAATTATTTTTATTTTATAATATAATAAATTAAAAACCAACATAAGGGCAATTTGTCAACCTTACTTTATTAATATCATTAGTCATGACCAACCAAGCTTATGAAATAATAAATAGAAGTCCTTTCCATGCTATGCTTGCTACAGGACTGTGCCTAGATTCACTTTGTTTCTCCTATAGAAGATTTAGTAAAGAAACAGTGCTGGATGCTGACTCAGCTTCTGATATGTCATCTTGCCTGGTCTTTACCCACTGAGCTTTTCCTCTCTTTGGTGAGCTGCTAATTCTAATATGAGCTGTCGTTAGCATACTCAATATATTAAATACTATGAAAATAAAGTACTAGGTGTGATATAAATTCTTATTACTCAATCTCTCATGATGTTTTTCTCTAGATCTCTCAGTTTTTCTATAGTTACATGTCGCGCGCAACCTCGCCAGCAAGGAAGACGCAACACCCAGCTCTTCTTTCAGCAGTTTTATTCAGGAACATTGATTTCTGACTTCTGATTTACTTAAGATGGGGACTGACTGACTTGCTAAATGTTCTCTCTCATTCTGCTTCTGCTGCTTCGGGGAAAACCCGCCCACAGCCTAAATAGCCTCTGGGCAGCCAACCACAGTATGCCACGTGGGCACTACCTATAGGTTCAGGTACGCTGAAGCAAGCCAGATCCTCAGCCTAGAGAATTATGGGATTGTTTGTCACTGAGAGCGCTCACCATGTGGAAGGTGTGGCTACACATAGCTCCCCACAGTTACAGAAGAAAAAGCCCAAGTGTTAGTGGCTATGAATGTCTCTTGGATATAAAAGCTTATCTCCTTTTTCTTGCTCCAAGTCTAAAGGACTCTTCATGATCCCTGTGCAACCCAGGCAAATGGAAACTCCATGCTGGCATGTGGTTTTCTGGTTTATCTGGGCTAAGTAGAGGTGCTGACAGATCACACTTTCATAATTAAATCTTTTTTCTTTTTTTTCCAAAATGATACCCCTAATTGAGCTTATAGTTCATTACCCAAAGTTACTACCATGGCTACATCTAATTTCAGAGCCAATGGGTATGTGCCCTTTGACCAAGTATCTGGGAAGGAAGGAAAACTGACTTATTTCTTATGATAAGTGATGCTCACAGGTATTTAAATACAATTCTCATCCCAAGATTAATCTAATGTGGAAATGATCTTTCCCTTGCATTGGTAGAGAGAATCATTAACAACTGTCTACTGTTAATGATGAATGTTTGAAGCCAACATTTGAGAACATGAGATATTACCATTTAAGTGGAAAATATCAGAATATCTTTTTCATTTTATATGCACTATTATTTTATTAACACAAAACATAAAATGTGAATGAGAATAAAAGCTAGAGAAAGCATAATAGAAAAATATAGTAGAAAGCCTAGTTTAGAAAAAAAAAAAAAAGACACCAACCTTTCAGAAGAATCCTACTGACTTGAAAAAGTGTTTAGGTAGGGAAATGTGTGTTGGTGATAATACTGGAATCCTGGAATGGTAACACATGTGTGCAATCCCAGCACATAGGAGGTAGAGGGAGGAGGATCAAAGACATCCTTTGATATTTACTGCATTTGAGGTCTCACTGAGCTACATGATACTGTGTGCCAAAATACATAGAGGCAAATAAAGAAAGAAAAAAATAAAATGAAAGCAAAGTAAATACAGTATTGAAGAATGGAAGGGATATGTATTTATCTAGAAGAATTAATGAACTACTATATGGAAAGGTAAAATTCACCATAGAAATTTTGATCTAGGTTATTCTTAATGAGGATTTTTATGTTGTTTTTGCTAAAATACCAGGACCTTTTAATCCACTGACACAGCTTTCCTGTTCTCCAATTTCTCCTGTACTTTGTCTTAATGCTTTGCCATTTAGAATCCAGCCATGAAAACAAAAATGGAAATTCTGCCTGGTTTTATGTGTTTAATTTCTCTTTAAAGTTGAAAACATTGGTTAAGAAATTGTTGCCTTCTTCATTCTTATTTTATTGACTCTAATTAATAAATTCCTTGAATTGGACTCTTTATTATTAGCTGTTATACAATCTGATCAATGGCAGGTTCAATATTTAAATCAAATGACTTTACTTTTCATAGCACTTGAGATTTCTAGGAAGCTCCTGAGATTGTGCAGGATTGTAGTTTATTAATGGTAGAAATCAATGCTAAGATCTGTATTTAAATACTAACAATTTTGCAGTTGCCCCTATGCTTAGCGTATCTATAGTTATATTACTGTGTTGTGCATTCTTTTTATTTTTTAATTATCCTTTGAAAGTTTCATACACATGTAGAATGTATTTCGATTGTTGCTGAATCCAGTTCATGTTCACCATATGGAAATCAGTGTGGGACTACCTACGGAGACAACACAACCTGCCAGAGACCATATCCCCAAAGAAAAGTGTCTTCCTTTCTTAGCACCCAGCAATTGTCCAGCAATTGTTCTTCATAGCCCTAGAGGTGAGAGATTTGAAATCCAGAGGAATCACAAATGCATATTCCCTTTGGAAACTACAAGAAAGTTCTCTGTTGTTCTCTCCCTCTGCTTCTGGTTGTTCTTAGAAATTCATGACTTTTTTTTTTTTTTTTTTAATCTTGTCATTTTCATCACCTACCACCAGGCTGTTTTTCTTCTGTGCCTGCATTCCTCACTACAAATCACTCTCTCCTTATAAGGATACCAGTTACTGAATTTACGGATCCCTGAAGCCCAGTATAATCTCTTCTCAATTTCCAAAGCTCTTTCTCATTCACAAACACCTAGAGTTAGGACTTAACACATGTCTACTTAGGGGATATAGTTCAACTTAGTAACGGCTTCATTAAAATTTCTTTAATTCTTTATCATCAGTTGATAGGATTCTGTAAAAATATTCTTAAAAACTACTGTAAACCTCCAAATATAAGCTAGAAATTCTGTATACTCTTCTCATGGGCTTCTGATTGCCACTGAGTTGACATGCTGTTTATTTGCCCTGAGACCTGGTTCTGGTATTAGCCTTTCCTTTCTCATGATTTTCTTAGCAAAACTTGTCAAGCATTACCTTTGTTCACAAAGCATTGGAGGCAGTTCAGATGAGCCAGAACAGACATGCTAGTGATCGAGGGTGAGTCACTGTCTCCGTCCTGTGTCAGGGATCTGTGACAGATACTAATGGCCTTGTCACTGAACTAAATCTAAAGCCATGGTGAACAAAAACAAGGCCTGATCACATCAGTTAAGATAACTTATTGTTTTCTCCTTTATCCCTTCTACAGCTCCTTTGGGCTTATAGATAAAGGCTTTTCTCTTCAAATCTAAGCCATATTTCAGGGTACCATCTTTTTTGTTAAAGTAATCTCAATACAATTTTTGAGTATAGGAAAGTGTCATTAATGATAAAAAGTGTCATTAGCGATAATTCATTAAAATCCAAAAGCACCAGATGACAAGCTAAGATTTGGTGACAGCTTGTCATATTATCATTTTCCTCAGTGATGTTACAGCCTAATTAGTTACATGTATCATGAATTCTTGTTATTTGTATTTTTCTTGAAATAATTACTTATACTTGTGAAATGCCTTCAACATCTTCCAGGAAAGCTATTCTATATAATAACTCCTTGGGTATCACCTACAGTGTTTTTCAATTACTAAGCAATATTATTACAATTTTCTGAAATGAATAAAATAATTTTTGTATATTCTTAAATTCTCTAAGTGGAAGATGGATTTAAAAAGAGTCAACTCTTGCAAGTTATTTTCACTGTGACTTTTGACCGTCAATCACATCAAAATATACTCAGTGGTGGCAGGGGTCGGGCAGGGGTGATGATGATGGACTGACCCTACCTTGGAAATTTCTCAGATAATGAGAAATTTATATATTTATATATATTTATGTAGTTAATTATATATTTTATGGTGGTGTGAATGACAATGGTCCCAGAGGCTCATATATTTAAAACTATTAGGTTCCCAGTTAGTGGACTCTTTTTTGGTTAATTAGGAAGCATGGCCATCTTGGAGGGGGTGTGTTACTGGGGGTGGGTTCTGAGGTTTGAAAAGGGTATTCCAGGCCTTTATCTGCAGCCTGCTTGGGGATCAGGATGCTGCTTCTCAGCTACTGATCCTGTGTCATGCTTGCCTGACAGCCTGTCACCATGCTCCCTGCCATGATGATTATGGGCTGATCTTCTAAACTGTAAGCCAGCTCCCAATTCAATTCTTTCATTTATAATAGTGGACTTGGTCATGGTGTGTCTTCACAGCAATAAATCAGTATCTAAGACATAATCTGAACAATAAATCTGCAAGGTGCCTTGGGCATAAGAGAGCTGACCATGTAGCTATCTTAGAAAAGGAAAAAGCAAGGAGAACAAAAATAGAAATGAGAAAGTAGTTTATGATAAATAATGTAGATGTAATTGATGTATAGTGCTTGTAAAATTATATTGAAACTTAAAATTATGTGTATATTTTTAAATTGCAACCTATCTTTAAAAGCAAATACTTCTCTCATTTTTTTTTAAAAATCTATATATAGTGCTAGAGATGGAACCAAGTTTAGATGAACAGAAACTGGCTTCAGTATTATCTAATCAGTTGCAGTAGCGTTCTCATGAAAAACCTGGAACTCTCTCCTTCAAATACGCAAACATTTTCTCCATAATAAAAGCTTGTTAGGTGTATTTGAAAGCCTGGTTTAAATGAGAATCTTAAGCCCCACCTCAGGCTTACTGAATTGGCCTCTGAATTTATACTGGAGTTAGAGAAACGGCGTGAGGTAGAGCGGTCATAACTGGGAGGTGGATGTAATTGCTGATACCCTGCTTCCTACCTACTGGTGGTTAAGGACATTTCTTGCTGCTTTCTATCTTCATTAAGAGAAATGAGGACAGTACTAAAAATGTGTTTCATAATAAGTTAGAGTAAAAAAAAAAACCTAAGTAAATCAGGCTGGTTTATTTATTTATTTATTTATTGATTGATTGATTGATTTTGTAAAAAAAAATTTTTTTTTTAAATTACTGAGAGCACAGGGTGTAAGAAAACTCATCTCTGTTAGTTCCACAGGCTTGGAGAATTTGTCCTCAGATGGGGCAAAAAGGCCTAGGTCTTGATTTTTGACCAAGTGTAAGTGTATGCTGTGCCAGGGAAAATTAGTGTTTTTCCTTCACGGGCTCCAACATGTTCACACATGAATGTATTTCATTCAGAAAAAGTAAGGGCTCTAGAATGGCACCGGCTGCTTTAATGAGAAGCAGATGTGTCATGGTTCTTCCACTCCCTGACCACCTGTGGTTTGCCCATGACTCAACTTTCTTCAATAAAGGGAGTTAACTCTTGGATTCTGAACAAACTCTAAATTATGTATTTACTTTTTTTCCTCCTCACTTTTGTGTTTCACTGTTCACTGCCATCACAGAATCTTACAACTGAGAGATGGTTCAATAAGTTACACAAGGAATTCCCCACACTCCAGGCATTTTTGTTTAACAGTGTTTTGCTCTGGTGTTGAGACTGAGGGTCTGTTAAAAGTGTAGACAGAAAGTCAATTTACCCAGCTAATTAGAAAGTGATGTTTATTACATATTTAAAGCCACCTGGTTATGAGGCATTCTTAACTATTTATGTTTTTCATTGAGGGTAGGAATTATACTCTTGGAAATATGCTTCAGAAGCCTTTGGATATTCATGTCTCAGCTTCCTCGATCATGGAATGATATAGAGAACCCAATATAGTTAATATTTCTTAAATTTCAGGTTAGGTAACACTTGCAGTTAAATCCCACAGTGAGCCACAGCCTGCAGTTTCTTACAAGTAGTCAGAAGGAAAGATCTGACCCTCATTACACTTTCTTCCTTCTCCAGGCCCAGCTTTCCATTCATAAAAAAACATTCAGGGAAATGGTCCAGTTACAGGTAGGTGGATGGAAAAACATGAGGCATAAATAACCCACGTAGGAAATAATCTTGTCTTCAGAAGTCACTGATAATATTTTCAAAAACATCTTTATTTCCATTTCTTCCATCAACTCACAGTGGCTTTTTACCATAATGTTTAGGTGTTTGTGTTTCCTTACACAGCATTATCTAATGAAAAGTAAAATGTAAACAATGTAGCTTGTTGTGGAATTCATATGCCATCCATGGGCTATATTATAATTAAGATGCAGCACCATGGGGGAAAAAGAAGCAAAAGTCCTTTTTCAAAACTGAGTGTCATTTCATTGCTTATAGTTTTCGATGCGAATGTCCTTAACTTTAAATTTTACAAAACTTAAGCTTTGTATCTTGGTATCTAATGCTATCCAAAATGACACATAGCAAATTTTATAGAGATTTTTTATAAATTCACAGATTTAAATAATAAAGAATCAAGTAACCTAGCACAGTGTGATTCATGGGAAACATGGTACATTTCCTAAGTGTTCGTTAGTTCATATGTGTTTAACATGCCTATTACAGAGGATGACCTGTGAGTTAGATAATGCTAATTAGTTTGCAGTAAAGGGTTCTTAGAAGGCAATTTCAATATTATTATACTTGAGATTTAATGTTAAGATTAAAACAATTATAATTCAAAACAATAGATTTCCAACCATGGGCTATTTAAATGTTCACTTAGGTAAGACAACCCTTAGTGACTTACCAATGCCCATGGGAATGCATTAACTTAGTAAGCAATAAAACCTATGACATAGACTGAGATGTAAAAATGAGTGGTCTAATATTGAGCTCTTTTTAAAAGAAAATTAATTTTGATGTGATAGCCATAAGATGATGCTTTTTAAAGTTTATTTGTTTTTATTTTATTTTATTTTTTTTTGCATGGTACATCCCGGACATCTTTGTCTCCCTCCACTCTTCCCATCTGTGTCTACCTCCTCTCTCTCCCCCAGATCCACTTCCCTCTTGTCTACCAATCAGAAGAATAAGAGTAAGACTTTCAGGAATATCAAATGAACACAGAACAACATAAAATAAGGCCAGGCACCAACACTCACATCAAGGCTACCCAGAAGCAGGAAAGGGTCCTAAATGGACTTATAACATATTTCATTATAGGTATTTCAGAATCTCATTTTATATGCTCAAATCTAGTTCTATATGGTAAGCAGTGATAGTATTCTTAAAGAGGATTGTTATTTTTAAAGATTTTTTTAAATTATGAGCATGAATATTTTTCCTATATTTATATGTGTGCATCATATGTATGCTTAGTGCCTGTGGATGTTAAAAGAGGGTATAAATTCTCTGCAGCTGGAATTACAGATTGTTTTGAGCAACCATATAGAGAGGCTGGGCACTGAATCTGCATGCTATGGAAGAACATGTGCTTTTAACTGCTGAAAGATAGTCTCCATTCCCTATCCAACACTTTTAATGTCATTCCTTTAACATATTTTTAGTGCATTTCATCATTTTATATAATTTAAAAATAAGTTATCTTCTAATTCTTCCAATTGACCCAAGATAATATTTGAGATTTTTATGTAAATTGAACTAGTAATAGGGCACAAAATATGCTAAAGAAATGGCTCCTAGAATTAAGAAGCTTGCATTTGCTGAACAGGAAAACCTGTATAAAATTAGCTTTAATTTAAGAAAGGTTATTCAAAAGGGTGGTAGGGATAGAGGAACAGAAAGGGTGATTTAAAAATAGACTTTGGAATCCGATTTTCGGGAAAGGCAATGCTTTTGAAAGAAGGCAATTTCAGGGAGGGAATACCATGTGGTTCAAGGCCTGCATTAAGAAAAGTCAAAGTGAGTTTAGGTGGTACACCATCGGGTGACTCTGAGGTTCAGAATAGGAAAACTAATATATTAGATAATATAAATGAAAAATTAAACTGAAGACATATTTGATAAGGGATGAGAGATATGCTATATAATTAAGACAAGAATAGATTTTGTGTTGATTGGGTCAGTGGGACCATAGGACTGTCTGCTCCCTGCCCAGGGAGGGGATGGGGAGTTGTGGAGAAGAAAAAATGACCTGATGTGGCCGGAGGGGGAAGGGACCTTGAATAAGGATATACAGGGATGAAAAAAAAAATTCAGAGGGAAAGCTGAACACAAAGTAAATATATGTGTAGCAATCTTATTTGCATTATCACCCTTGATAAGTCTGCTTATTATTTTTATCTTCTTCATAGTTATTGTTAACTTATCAGCATTTTAAATCCATTTTACTGTTTTTCTTGATAAATACAAAATAAATAAAGAAGAAGGAAAAAAAAGAAAAAAAAGAAAGAAAAAAAAAAAACCAAAAAAAAAAAAACCCAAAAAATCACATTACACATTCTTGTCTAAGATAAATCTAGGAAATAGAAGTAAAGGTAGCTCTGTTGTATCACAATATCTTTCTAACTTAGTAGGTAGTCAAAAATATAGAACTACGTCATTGCTTTTTTGTACTAATACAGTGCTTTCCAGTTTCTGTGATAAAGCACTGCCCAAAAACATCCTGGGGAAGAAGAGATTGATTTTAGCTTGTGATCTTCACCCATTATGGAGGGAAGCCAAGGCACTCAAAGCAAGAGTTTTAAGAATATTACTAACTGGCTTGTTTCCAGGACCTGTTACCTTTCTTATATGGCACAAGACCACCTCCCCAGGGATGACACCAGTCATTGTAGGCTGAACCTTTCTATATCAATCTAGACAATGTCCTACAGGCCAATCTTCTCTTAGATTCTAGATGTGTAAAACTGGTAACAAAACTAACCAGGACATCTACTAGCTGGATCTTTATTATATATTCTAGTAATATATTTTCATTAATTAATTTGCTGGAAAATAACCATTTCTGGTTACAAAATTAGTTTTTAAGGTGAACTCTACAAAATTGGTGGCATTTGTCTAGTGCTTACTTTTCAAAAATATCATTCCAAATAATTCAAACTTGATAAAATTGCACTCTAAATGTGCACCTATACCTAATATTTTTCTATGTATCTGAAAAGGAACTGGATGGGATAAAATAAAGAATTAAAATTAATTTTTTATGGGACATGATCACAAGTCAGGCATTGGAAAGATAATTTAATCACATCATATTATGGCAACAGTGAAGAATAATACATAGTTTTCCAAGTGAGTCACCCCTGGAAAAAACTATCATATAATATCCAATCAGTGGGTACTGAAGGCATCTTTGGGAAAATACATACACCTTTCATTGCTATTCATTTATTATTTTATTTGTAAAAATGTTCTTCCATGAAGAAATTAAGTAACTAGGAAAACAGCACTTGCTTTATTTTAATTTTGAAATAATGTCTTTATTTATTTAGATAGGGCCATGTAGTTCTTTCTGAGAACAAAAGAAAGAAAACAGGAAGTTACTTTCTTTTTTTTTCTTCTTCTTTATTTATTTTGTATTTAGAAAAAAAACCAGTAAAATGAATTTAAAATGCTGAAAAGTTAACAATATATAAAGAAGATAAAAATCATAAGCATGACTTATCAAGGATGATAAAGGAAGCTACTTTCAACATTACCAACTACAATGTATGTGTGAGTGTGCTTCTGGAAGGTAGAATTTTCACAAGCTTCCACCACTAGCCAAGAATTACTGGTGTCTAATGACTTCTGGAAGGAAAATCAGCTTCTTTTGGAGATGACTGCCCTTCTCGTTCTCTAATGCAAAGTGGTCAACCCTGAAAAGGTTTTACTTTTTATGTGTTGGTTTTGTATCCTGCTACCTTCCTAAATTCACCTACCAGCTTAAATAACCTTTTAGTTTTTCCAAGCACAGAATAATATATTCTATCAATGGGAATAAATTAAATTTCTTGATTTTTTTATATTTACATCATTATTTCTCTTTAATTAATCTTGCTAAATGTCTAGTAGTATATTGAATAGGAGTAATAGCATGGATGTTGCTCATTCATTTCTTATTGTAAAAGCTAAGGATATTTTTATTTTCTATGATATTTGCTCTAGGTTTGTTACATAAAGGCTTTATCATGGTCACGTATGATCTTTACATATCTTAATTTCTCAAAATTTCTACTAATTTCTGTCTATGCATTTAATAAGATGGTCATATGATTTTTGACTTTCATTGTATTTATGTAATAAATTAGAATTTTATATTTTCACTTATTAATATTTTTACATTGTGGGTAAAAAACCAATTTAATAATACTATAAAATTTTTCTATGTTTTGTTTAATTCAATTTATTAGTATTTTCAAGATTTTTTAACTAATTTTGTCAGAGATACTGGATTAGAATTCTCTTTTTTAAAATTATATTTGTTGACTGTACCAAGTTTTGACTGTCCATTTATTTAAGTTGTATATTGTATATATATGTATATACTATGTGTGTGTACATAAATATGTACATACTATGCACATGCTCACACATACACACATACACACACATTGCTTTATTAGTGTAAACTCTAACAAACCTGGTTACTGTAGCAAGAATGCATGTTGAGTTAAGTCAAGGTCCTTTCTGGCCTGGCATTCTTTCTGATATCTTTGATTTTAAACTACTGTTAGTAAGATATGATTATTAAAAACCAAGTAAAATAGAATCTTACTGAATAATTACAAGTTAGTTCATTTCAGCTAGAATTTAAGGAAAAATGATTGTTGGTTTTCAAGAACTTTATACTAGACAAAACAATCTAAAACCGAAGCAAAACATTGATATCACACTTTCTCCTATTTCAAATAATAGCCTTGATTGTGCAACCAGAAACTCCTGAATGACAAACCCTCAGCGCTGCATGGAATCTAATACCTTAGGAGGGAAATGACCTCCGTACAGACACTCTTCCACATAACTAAAGCCATGATGTCTCAGTGCAAACTGTGACCTACACATTTTAACAAATAAATATCCTTGCCTCCAGTGCTTTCTGTCTTTCTATCACTCACATTATCATTAAAATGTTATTTTGGTGGAAAAAAGAATGAGCAATTCAAGATGGCTTTGGCTATGATTAGAAAGGACTGTATATATTTTTAGCTTCATATGAAGAGCATTTCACCTCTTTAAAAAGTGCTTAGCTTTCAATAGGGATCATATAGAAAATTTTAGAATAGTTGTTTCTAGTAGAGGCCACTGCTCAGATCTCAAGTGTATATACATAGAGGACTGTATTACATTGATGTAGATAGCCATCCCTTCCAGTTTACACAGCTTAATCCCAGCCCATTTCTCCTACATTTGTAAAATATCATGTTTTGAATGAAATATAATTCTTACTGTGTTATCTATCTACTGCTTAAGAAATGGTGTGTTCCACAAGAGAAACCAGCTAACTGGACATAACTAGAGAGAGTATTTAAAAATCACTAAAAAGTGAACCTTAAGTGTTTCAGTCAAATTAAAATCATTATCTAAGAAATAGTAGTATAATTAGCTATTTATAGTATTAATAAAGGAATAATACTTCACATATTCAGACAAACAGCCCTTTTCTCTAACCTTTCTTTTTCTAAAGTAAAGACTCTATGGTACATAAGTGATAAGAACAGGGAAGATATGGTACAAAGAGTACAGATATTACTGAACAGAACACCCAGCACTTCTGCCCCAATACAATAAGAGCTCCTGAGTGAGTGAGATGCAAAAACCGCTGCTTTCCAGATGATGGGATTTCTCTCAATGAGGAAGCTGTGTGACTGCTGGGTTTTGCCTGTAGTTTGTTTCTTTTGTTAATACGCCTAGTAGACCAGTTCAACTCATAAAGTACCAGGAAAGGCTCTAGGGGAGGAGATTTATTAGTATTCTACAATTCCATCTCTAAGGCTGTGTAGAATGGTTAAAGTTTTAAGAGCAATTACAGCTAATTAAAGAGACAGGGCTGTGAGCATCTGAACAATGTGAGAAGAGTTGGTGGCTTGGCTTTTGATTTTGAGTTGTACCTAAGCTAAAACTGAATACAGTTGGTTTCTCAGAAGTATGTCTGTGCATGTGTGTGGGGTGAGGGGACAATCAACACAGATACAGTTCAGCTTTGAAATAAAAATGAAAGGCATTCTTAGTTACTTTCAGATCCTCTAAAAATAACTACAAGCCTCTGCCAAAGCTAATATAGACAGGATTCCCATGGTAACCCTAAGGGCTGTAAGGGGAAGGTATTAATTTTTCCACCAGTTATTGGTCAAATGACTCCTGCCCATTTTTTTTAATGTAGAAACTGATAAACCAAAGCCCAGCTCATGCTGTCTGCTTCTCAGCAGTCATGAGCACTATAGATACTCTGCTAGGAAAGCTCTAAGGGAAGAGAAGACCATGGCACCTTGCTTTTTCCATTGCCTACTAGTACTGTTGACTTGAATTTACCTATCAACTAGAGCTTTGCTTTCTTTATTATTAGAGCTACCTACTGTCTGCCACACACATCACCCTTCTTTGCAGTTCTCATTTCAAGGGCAGTGTCTCCTTGGATATATTTCTAGTCCTTGGGAGCTAAGAAAATTACAGGGTCTGAGATTCATCTAGAATTTAGCTGAATGAAGTTTGCTTTTGAGCATTCTAATTTTCATTGCTTTAAAGTGTAAGTTAAAATTCCAAAAGCATTGATGTCTAACCTAACCCATTTCTTATGTAAAGATTTTCATATCTTTGGGGATATTATAATTGTGATTTTGCAAATAAAGAAGTAAGAATTTTAGGGTAATTTTTAATTTTAAGAAAGAACGAATAAAATAAAAATGAGAATTATTATGCAAGTAGCTTTTAGTACAAAATAAACTGATGGAATGACTATTGATTCTTTTTAGTAAGCATGAATTCTTTCATTTATTTTCTCCTTTTGTATTCTACTAGTAATATGTATTTTCTAAGCTACGTTACAAATAATAATTAGCATGTTATATTGTCTTTAATAATCTGCAAAACCTTCCATGTAGATCAGATCTAATCATCATAAACAGAAGTAAACTTGGAAGGTTGTAAAGTCATATTTTTGTAATTATAATAACTGAATGAGTTTTCTTCATTTGTTATTTCATCTCCTCATGTAGAGAATGCTTTACTTATTTTCAAAAGATAATATTAGAGCAGAAACTGTAGCATATGCTTTTTTATTTTCTACTATTTACGTCTTTAAAGAAAATTGATTTGCAAAATTCTAATATATGACAGTAATTATTGGCGCAAATAATGTGCCACTGGCCTACATATTTGATATTCTCATTCCTAAAGGTCTGAACTAGTGGCCAGAAACAGACTTGAAGTAAGAAGACCTCATTCTTCCATAGTGCATTTGCAAATTTCCAGAGCAAAGACCCCTAAAGTTTGTTTGTTTGTTTCTCCATGAGGCCAATGGAGACAGGTTATGGGTCCCCTATGGGGCTGACCACTGCAGCTTTTTTAGTGCATAGCTAAAAAAACATTCTTTGCTCTGCTTCTTAATTGTTTAAATTTAAAATTTTGGTACAGGGACTATTGAGATAGCTCAGTGGGTAAACAATTACTATGAATATGTGAGGACCAAAGTTTTAATAATTTTACATAAAATCCAGCATGCTCTTTTGTGTTTGTAATTTCAGTACATGTACACCAGATGGGAGGCAGAGACAGGAGAAATCCTGGGACTCACAAACCATCTCATTTGGCTTAGACCTCTTTGAAGAACAGAGAGTAACTTGGTATAAAGTCAAGGCTGATATCTAAGTTTCTTCTCTGACTTTATCATGGGCTCTGTTGCATGTAACATCCACATTGAAACATGTACACACATCATGCATTCACCCCCGACACACACACACACACATTCACACACACATATACATGTACACACACACACACACACACACACACACACACACATGGATTTGTATTTTTATAAGAAAGTAAGGGAGACACAGGATAGATGGAGGAACAGTTTAAAAGCAGGTCTTGCATGGAGGCAAACTCAAGTTTGAAACCCATTTTGTTCACAGATATTCACGTGACCCAGAATTTGTTTTTAAAGTATGATTTATAGCTGGGGAGATAAGTCTGTTGGCATCATTCTTATTGGGCATAGGGACCTTAGTTTAATCTCTGGAATCAATGTCCAAACTGCAGCTGTGGTGATGCCTGATTGTTATCCCAGCACTAAGACGGCAGAGACAGGTCTCTATTCCAGAGAGAGAACTTGTCTTGTTAGACGAGGTGAAAAGCAACTGAGGAATGATACTGAGAGCATTATCTGGCCTCCATAAACAGGTTAGCACATATGGACCTATATACACAATCTCCTAATTTGTTTCCTTCATACTTCTTTGTCTATTTGTTTTCGAGACAAAGTTTTACCAAGTGTCTGAGGCCCTTGTCCAACTTACAGTTTTTCTCACTGAGTGAGAAAAATATAAATTACAAATTTATAGCATCATGCTCACACGTCTTGACTGAAAGCAATGCAATTCCTAAAAAGATATGAAATTATTTGTTATTTCATTGATACTTTAGTATTCACAATGATTAAGCAAGATTGGGCAATGAAGCCTTTTGGAAAGATCAGGAACAGTGGCGGGAGAGGTGGCTCAACAGTTAATAGCTCTTGCTGCTTTTTCAGAGGCCCTGCTTTCAGTTCCCAGACCCCCTTGTTTACTCACATCTGTCTCTAGCTGCACTGTCAAGGGATTGGACACCCCTTTGTGTCATTCATGGGCACTAGGCAAGTGGAACATATTCGTGCATGTGGATAAAGCACACATACACATAAAAAATAAAACAAAGAATATTTAAAAAGCAGAAAAATCAATATCAGGACCAAAATGATTGTATGGTGTAGACAGACTGATATTTCTGGGCAGTGTTTCCTTAGTTATTAGAATAAATGCTGGCAATTTTCCAAATAAGGTATAGATAATCCTATGCACTATTAAATGAGTGAAGCTATATGACATTTGCTACTGTTTGAGTAGCTAGAATTTACTGCTATGACTTACAAATTATTTAGCTAAATTACATTTATGCATTTTAGTTAAATTTTCTTTTTATATTTTGTGCTAAATTGGTCTATCATTGTCTTTTGAATCTCATATAAATGTTTAGTCTCCTGTTCCCAAGATAGATTAGAAATTGAGCAACACTGAGCTACTTTAGTGAGACAGGGAAAACACACACAGAAGCCTACACAATTGAATTGTTAAGTCATTATCCCAGAGAGAGCTCTGTCTTCATAAACCATAATGAAAATCTGTTCCAGAAATGGGAGAATTTCAGCCATGTGTATTGAGGCATGCTTGTGATCACAAAAGCACTTGAGAGGAGGAGGGAGGAGATTGGGAGCCCAAGGCCAACGTCACTCAGCTTGAATTAACACTGGGTGTACCAGAAACCATTTTTAAAAACAAAGTAAGAGGTAGACTTTCCATAACTATGAAATTGCAATATTTTCCTCATCTATTAGAGCCATGGAAGTTCATGTTCATATAAATATACACCATATGTATTTCCCTGAAAACTTATTATGCCCTAGACCTGACTGTATCTTTTCCAGAGCACACAGAATAGTACTAACAGGCCTTACATCAATTATTTGTTGAACAGATTGGATAGCCACACAGACAGGGTTGGGTTCAAGGGAATGAATTATTATAAATACTATCTGTGTTGACATTTGAAAGAAACAGAGTGGGAGATAAAACTGTAGGTTCAAAACCCTATTTTTCTTTTTTCTCCCGCATGTATGTATACTCATCTCTTCTCATACCCTTTTCTGACATTCGCCCATCTCCAGTTTCCCACTATAGTTTTCTTTTAAATATGTGTGCATACTGTCGGTTGCTACTAGCATTTGGTGCCAAGTATTGCCTTGTGTCATATCCAAATGCTTAGGATGAGAACCATTGCTTTAGACCTGGAACAAAACGTGCTAATGGTAGACTGATGCTCACTTCATTCAAGTCAGTGGCTCTGTCTTAAAGGAGAGCTTCAGCTCAGCCTCTTCACTTTCCTATATCATGTTCTCATGAAGGTATGGCATGTAAAAAGAAGGGAAGCCTCTGAATTTTCATGTTCCCCAAGTTTTTCCTTAAGGAGTCATATGCTATTATGGACAGAATATGACATGTGAAAGAAGAATCCCTGGTTCTGGCTCCACCATTTTCTTGTCCTGTGTCCTCTGGGGGCACCACTTAATCTCTTTTTACTTTTGTTTCTATCTCAATAAACATACTAATGAAAACAAGTATTTTTGAGCAAATCCAGAACTCTCTTATACCATTGCTATAAACTATAATTGTGTGTGTGGAAAGTCTTACATTTATTATTTTTATAATAACTACCTAAGAAAGAGGAAAGAAATCTAAGCAAGTCAGTAGAATGTCTGTATTTGTCAAGGTCATACTCAGAACTTTAAGAAACAAACATTGTCAACATGTGAATTCTAATCAGGAAGAAGCATTCTACTAATTTAGTTGGAAATTTAGTCCCAATTTAAAATGTACTCACTTGGAAAAACAAAAATAAAAGAGGACAAAAAAATGTACAGGAAAAGCTCTGAGGTTTGTATTACAATATAATTTTTTAGTTTATTGGTCATAAATTGATGTCTGGAATCATATAAGGTGAAACAGTAACAATCATTTGATGCAATGCTTACACACAATTTCTAGTAGTACCAACTGATATAAAAGTAGCATGTAGAAGTATTATTTTGAGTAAGAAAAGCAGAAGCCCTGAATTTATATAGAACATGTTTTAAAATGCAACTGGAGATTATATCTTAGTGTGTGAAGATTGGTGTATAAAATCATGACTAATTAATTATGTTAGATCAAGACAAGTGCTATGGAGGGATATAAAATAGCTTGGGTACTTCATTAGGCAGAAAAAAGCTATTCTGTGAAGACTGCAATAAGAATATCCTCAGCAGAGGGCCCAGATCATGCACCCCATCAAACTCGGTTATCAGTCTTCTCAGATTCATACCCACTCTTATGATCTTCCCATTTACAAAAACGATCATTCATGATGTTCATTTACTTACTAGAGCATAATTAAGTGCTCTGTGGCCAGACCCTTAAAGAAAACAAGTCTTTCTTCACACACACCCCTGCCAGAGGCCATCAATGCAGAAGTGAGGCATGATGTCATTTAGCTATGTTCTAGCCTTGAGCTCTTGTAAACAATGACATCTTTTTTTTTTTTTTTAGTCCACTAATGAGTGAGGACATCCCCTGCTTATCTTTCTGGATTTGTGATACCTTGCTCAGGAGGATATTCTCCAAATCCATCTATTTACCTTCAAATTTTAGGATATCATTTTTTCTTATTGCTGAGTAGTACTCCATTGTGTAGATGTACCACAGTTTGTTAATCCATTCTTTAGTTGAGGGGCATTTAGGTTGTTTCCAGGTTCTTGCTATTATGAATAATGCTGCTATAAACATAGTTGAACTAATGCCTTTGGAGCGCAAATGTACATCTTGAGGGTATATGCCCAGTAGTGGTATTGCTGGATCCTTGGGGAAATTGATTCCCAGTTTTCTGAGAAACTGCCATACTGCATTCCAAAGTGGTTGAACAAGTTTACACTCCCACCAACAATGGAGGAGTGTTCCCCTTGCTCTGCAACCTCTCCAGCATAGGCTGTCATCTGTGTCTTTAATCTTAGCCATTCTGACAGGTGTAAGGTGATATCTCAAAGTTGTTTTGATTTGCATTTCTCTGATAGCTAAAGATGTTGAGCACTTTTTCAAATGCCTTTCAGCCAATGATACATTACCTTTCATACACTTGTATTTTTTTATGTTTTCTATCTTTTAAACTAGTTCCTGCAGTAATTTATTAATCTAGAAGATCATACACTGATTACAGCAAAGACCTGAACTTCAATCTGCAATTGAAATAAAGTACAGCAACTTTAAAAAATATACATAATAATGAGAAAGGTCCTACTCACTAATTATCATATTCTAGAGAGTACTCTAGATTTTAACATCTCTATATACTTAATTGTCAATTATCACACAATTTTATACATTAAACAGCTATTTTTTTTTTAAATTCTGATGAAATAAATGGCTTCACAAGAGTAAAACTTGCTAGTTTGAAGACATGGATGGTCTTTTGATCATTGTAACTTGTGTTTTACTTAAATGGCTTTCTCACTTGCTTCCCTCTGGAGTTGCCAGACTCTCATGTGCTAATGTAGGGAAAGTGCTATGCTTCGAACATGTAATCCAACATGAATTCTAACTCTTACTAACCATCCCTGGTTATGAAAGAGGTGTATACCATGTCACTACTGTGTTTAACACATCAAATGTTACTCATTTGGCCAGAAGGCATATTATTTTTAAGGGGATAGTTCACTGCATAGCCTCCAGGCAAGAAGAGTGTAACCTCAATTGAAAACACTGAGAAATGGACAAGAAGAGCCTTTTCCTAAAGTCTTTCAGTCTCTTATGGAACTTGTTCTTTATTGAGTAGCTAATGCCTGCTACCTATTAGAGCTGAATCCAAATACCTGCTAGCTATCAAAGCTATCATGAATTTCCGACTGGAAATTTTAAGACTGAATTAAATTGTGAATGATGTCTGTCATGTTAACTTCGTAGATCATCCAGATTGTTCAGTTAATGCTGCTCTTAATTATAGTATTAAACATATTAACAATGTAAACAAATTAACCAGCAAACACAAAAACAAACTGTTTAGAAAGTATGCACTAGTTTAAAGGATTTTGAATTTCAGTCTCATTTAGTTTGAAACATTTTCTTATACCAGAAATATATAGACTTTTTATTTTTTACTTTTTAACATATGTATATATATATATATATATATATATTTAGTTTATATATGTGTATATGTATCATGTATGTGCCTGGGGCCTGAGGGGAACAAAGGAGATTGGATCCTTTGAGACTAAAATTACAGACAATTTTGAGTTACTATGTGGTTGCTGGCAGTTGAACCCAAGTCCTCTGGATAAGCAGCCAAAACTCTTTAACTTCTGAGCCATCTCTCCAGGCCCTGAAAGTATAAAGTTTTAAAAATGGCAATCCAATTTTCAACTTTCCTTGCAAGACAGTGACAAAATCTATATCAAACTTTCTGAAGTGTATATGGAAATGCACTTGAAGAAGTATAGTGACTGTCTTCTGGTACCTTAACTGTAAGGGCCACAATAGATGCCCAGTAATGTTCTATTACTTGAACTTGACACTGGATTCACATTTGTTTAGTTTGTAGAAATTATATTTTCCTATGCATATTTTACTGCTGATATTTGCTGTTCAACTGCTTAAGTTAGTTGAAGAGAATTAAAAACTGAACAACAGAATTGATCCTTGGCTTCCTGTTCCCATCCTTGTTTTATGTTCATTGATATAACTTGTTGTCTCAAAATTAATTCACAAATTCATGTTGATATAAATAAACTTATATTTGAGAAACCCTAATATGACTATTTACATCTTTGAATCCTTCCTCAAATCCATAGTCCCAGTCTAGTTATGAGATTCTACAACACACACACACACACACACACACACACACAAGCAAGCACACACTCACACATGCACGTGCACATGCATACACACAGAATCCACAAGACAGTTTACATGGTACTTTTTAAACTGTTTAGTATAGTAAAACAAAGAAAACCTGAGAACTTGAAAACAAAAATAGTCTCTGGAGACTATTCATTGCCTAAATGTGATGTGGTATCCATAATGGCATCCTGGAGGCAGGATACTAAATTCAAAACTCGGAATAAATTATGGATGTCAGTAGTCATGTATAACAGTGGTCCATTAGTTAAGGCACATGTACCATATAAATAATTAAAAATAGGAGACGCTTGGGATGAGGTTAATACTGAGCTCTTTGTGACAACTTTGAAAACTTTTGGCATTCTGCAAAATTATTCTATAAGCAACAATAAAAATGAACATTTATAGTAAGTACTAACTTTGACTTGTGATTTTAAGTAAGTGGCAGTGAGAAAATGTAAAGAATGGGTACAATGACTAGGTTTCACAACCCAATTTCCCCTTGTATTGCTGGATTTATTATTTGCCTTCTCAGCATCTTTAAACAAATTTTTGGTGATTAAACTATAAATGTGAATTACCTGTTTATTCCAGCATATTAAGATGGCATCTGTGTGAGTTATTAGTTACTCATAGATATTTTAAGTTAAACTTTTTATATGTCACACTTCATGCAAAGAGCTGAGTGATGAAATGAGGAATGGTTTGTTAGTAATTATAGTCTATTAAAAATTAATTTACACTCCATTACACGCTTTCAACAAATATAATAGAAACCTCATGGAATGTTGGAACCAAAAAGGACATTTAAGAGATTAGTTCAGCTCCTTAACTTTCTATGAGACGTCTGAGTGCCAGGAAATTTGGGACTTGCCCAAGGTCATAACTAATTTGTGGGATTAGGCTGAACAAGCATTTCAAATGCTTCAAGAACTGGGATGGGTTCTAGACATGTAACAATGAGTAAAACTTTCTCCTTTAACAAAGAATGATGGGAGCAGGAAGAGGAAGAGGATGGATCAAGGCAACAGCAATTTAAAATCAAGCCAGAAAACTGAGTACAGTGTGTCGTGTGACCTACCTTAATCATCACCTGATCCTATGGAAACGAGCCCAAACTTGAACATTTGAAAAAGCAAGAACAGACTGATATTCCAAGCAAAGCTGATCACACAGATCAAAGGTGAAAAAGGTAAAGAACTATTGTATTCTCTGAAGGAGGTCCCTGCTTTTTGCCATTACTAAAGAATGCTGTGAGTAGAGAGAAGAGATATATTAACCTGAAAATAGTGTGTCTCCAGAGAGCTGACTGCATAGTATTTAGTGTCCTGAATTTTCATCCCTAAATTTTGGAAATTCTGTCAGAGAAATCACTGTAGTACTCAAGAGATGAGTGGTAAGGTGGTAGATAAGGAAAATGTTATAAACGTGGAGGAGAGGAAGTTAATTCAAGAGGTATGCAAGGTGCAGAGCAAAGGGAACACTCCTCCATTGTTGGTGGGAGTGTAAGCTTGTTCAGCCACTTTGGAATGCAATAAGGAGGTTTCTCAGAAAATTGAGAATCAATCTCCCCAAGGACCCAGCAATACCACTTCTGCGTGTATACCCTAAAGAGGCACATTCACACTCCAAAGGTATTAGCTCAACTATGTTCATAGCAGCATTATTTGTAATAGCAAGAACCTGGAAACAACCTAGATGTCCCTCAACTGAAGAATGGATTAACAAACTGTGGTATATCTACACAATGGAATATTACTCAGCAGTAAGAAAAAATGATATCCTAAAATTCGCAGGCAAATGGATGGATTTGGAGAATATCCTCCTGAGCGAGGTATCACAAACCCAGAGAGATAAGCAGGAGATGTACTCACTCACTAGTGGTCTCTAAACAAACAAACAAGAAAAAAAGCCAAACATGCCCAAGCGGCAAACCACAGCCTCTGAACAGATTGGGATCAGAAACACCCTGGACTGACCCTTCGAACCCCACTCCAACTATAGGAACACCAGACTCACTCTTGAGGGAGGGTGGACAAAACTGGATTTGGCCAGGAGTGGAGACTGATTCAAGCATTATTGGGTCAGTGGGACCATAGGACTGTCTGCTCCCTGCCCAGGGAGGGGATGGGGAGTTGCAGAGAAGAAAAATGACCAGATGTGTTGGGAGGGGGAGGGGACCTTGAATAAGGATATACAGGGATGGAAAAAAAAATCAGAGGGAAAGCTGAACACAAAGTAAATATATGTGTAGCAATCTTATTTGCATTACCACCCTTGATAAGCCATGCTTATGATTCTTATCCTCTTTATAGTTATTGTTAACTTTTCCACATTTTAAATTCATTTTACTGTTTTTTTGATAAATACAAAATAAAGAAGGAAAAAAAAAAAGAGGTATGCAAGGAAATAATAATTGGCTGATAAGTAGGTGGAGCAGATAGGTTAATGCACTGAGCAAAGAGTCTAACAGTTCCATGCAATTTCAGATACCTAGGAATGGACATTAGTCCTGGATTCTATTCACCCAGTTTTTTTTTTTTTTTTTAATCTTCACCCCAGGCTATGGCTCTGACTGCCAGCAAGAGAAAAGCTTTTGACAGAAAATGAGAGAAAACAATAAACTACAGAATCCTTATGGTAATCCTACCTTATCCTAAGACTAAAAGTACCTTCTGGTCTTATACACATACTACCAAGAAAGATCTTTGGCATGATTGAGAGTTGCTTACAGTGCTGCATCTAAAGTACAGATACCCCACTCTAAAATTGGAATATACCATGTAAGGTGCACCAGCTCAGACCAACAATTCAACACCTGTGATTGTACTGCCTGTGAGAGAGCAGATATGAGAGATTAAGGTGACTTCAGCTGACAGTGTCAATACATGAAAAGCTTGAAGAAAGAATTTCAAGCTCATCACACATACAAATAAGCAATAGTTAGCTTGATTATGCTCATCATTTGTACAGTGTACTCTTATACCAAATATTACCCTGCCCATTACAAATACATATAATTTGTATTTACTAATTGTACCTCTGCAAAACTGAAAATTACTTTTGTAAAATCAAAGGTCAACACAATCTTTGAAAATATACCACAAAAGCTTAAAAGAGATGGTCTTATCTCAAAACATACAAACAAACATTTAGAAAGTTTTCAGGTCACAAAATCTGTGTGAGCAAGAAAGAGTAAATAGAGTAGGTGGTGGTGGCATTGAAATATCTACTAAATCTAACAACAGAAAAGCCACAGGTGACTTTTGTGAGCAGTACTTGACTTCCATTGTACTGAAGGGCTTGAGGTATATACATATGATAAGGTAGAGATGTAGAGACTGTTCTTCCAGAGGAACCTCTGAAGGTTTGGCAGGTATCTGAAGTAGGAGAGAAGAAAATATCTGGAGGCAGAGAAAAAGACTAATTTGTCATCTCATCCAGATGGGTTGTTTGTTTCACACATGTTTTAGACTACAGGGAAAGAAGCTGGCTAGAAAGCAGATGTTGATGAGAGATTGGAATGGGCAGAGTCCTGGGGAAAGATTCAAAGGTAATTGAGGTGAGAGGTATGTGAAAGCTGGGCTGGCATCTGTTGGATGCCAGCCCACATGAATGAGTATGAAAACAAGTTTCGTGGGCAATTTACTTGAATGTGGAGACAGGCAGACAGACAAAGAAATAAAGAGTGAGTCTGAATTTTCTGCAGAGTTGTAGAGCATTGAGGCCTTTGCAAAGATCTTGATGGTTTTGATTGGTAGTAGTTTAGCTGTTCATGTTTTATTCTGGTAGTGAGGACGTTAATCTGCTGAGAATGAGATGAATGATGTTCCTAGGGGAACAGTATCTGGACAAAGGTTAAGGGGAGCAGGGAGGGAATTAGGAAGACAAAAAACAAACAGACCAAATGGGTGGGTGACGCTTTATCTTTCAAACAGTGTTCTTAGATTTAAATGATTTTTTTCCAGTTGTTACTTGCTACTTAAAACTTTAAAAGCATTTCTTTGGTATAAACTACAAACATCACCTCAATCCCAATAGGCTGGCAATTGTGTTACTTCAATTTCTCAGTTAAGTAGCTTCTCCAAGGACTAAAAGGCAGAGCATGGGTCTGACCAACTCCAATACATACATTCTTACATACAGTGATTTTCCCCCACAAGAAACTAGAGCTTTAATAATTGCTATGCTCCAGTAAGTAAACGAGCAGCATGAATGGGATTTTTTTTGTAAATGGGGAGATCATAAGAGTGGGTATGAAGCTGAGTGGACTGATAACTGAGTTTGATGGGGTGCAGGATATAAAATTACCAAATAATACATAAAAATATTATGCAAAAAAAGAATTGCTAAGACAGTTGCCCTACCTTTGTGGAACTTGTAATGCAACCGAGGCAGGAATGACAGTGGGGAATTAGCATGCTAAAAAAAGCAGAGCAGTGGATTCCTCAGGGTTACCAAGGCTTCAGAGACTCCTTCCCATTGAGAGGACCACTGAGGTGGTATCCATCTGATGTGCAGGAGTCAGACAGTGCTAAATATATATGCAAGGGCCAAGAGGTATGAGAGGCAAATAATTTTGGATCAATGCATCTGAAGAACAGAGACAGTGGAATGAAACTGCAAGACTGTGAGATCAGAAAATAAGAGACATTCTGTCCAGTGAGAACTTATTTTATCTAATAATCAACTGGAGTGTAAGTTCTCAAAGGAGAGAATGACATCAGAATTGAGTTTTTGAAATATGGCCCTGCCAGTAATTAGCAGGATGGATTTCAGAACAAGGAACCTAATAATTATAATCTGTCACTCTTAGTCTGGCAACATAAGTTCATAGATGGAGCAAGTTAATCACAGAAATGTTATGATGGAAGTGTAATTTTGATAAACAACCTTGGACTTTGGACCTTACCTCCCACCTTGTGTGACATAAGATGTCTTTTTCTTTTGTCACTGTACATGCCAGACTAACTGGCCCATATTTCAGGGATCCTCCGTGTGTGTACACGATATAGATCAACCTAACTTCTTGCTATAGGAGTGCTAAGGATAACATACATATGTTGTTATTGTGCCTATGTTTTCTGGGAATTTAAACTCAGCTCCCCATGTTTTCACAAGCAAGTATTTTACCAGCTGAGACATCTCCCCAGACTTAATCTTTTGTTTTAGGATGCCAACTTTATAAAGGTTTATATCTTTAACCTAGTAAATACATAAGTCCAAGCCATTTTATAGCTATGAGTAAATTCATATATATTTATAATCACATACAAAGAAGTACATCACATTTGAGAGAAAGGTGATTTACTCTTGATGATTTGCCAAGGCTATGTTTCTATTCTTATTCCCTTCCACTCCCCTTTGCCTGGTACATAAATCTCATTTGGATTCCCCAAAGGGAATCTTGCTTTCACCTGCATATTAATATTGTTATCTACACTTTCAGTCTTTTGAGTAATGTGTGTGTGTGTGTGTGTGTGTGTGTGTGTGTGTGTGTGTGTGTGTTATAACATTTAAATGCCAGCCTGGAAGTAACATGAATCTAAGACTTGCTTCATAGCCAGACAACTTCTATACTTGCAAAAGGTATGAAAAGGTGTTCAAGCCAGCTTTAGACTTGTCTTTTACATTAACCCCAGAATAATCAGAGTCTCTCAAGACTGGAAATATCAGGAATTGTTTGTAAAGGACATTAGTAAGCCAGGCAAGCTATCCAGCACAAAGAGTCTTTACATCTTCTTTGAAGCCCTGCATCTTTACAAATACAGAACTAGAGAATTTCAGAGCTAGTCAAGATCAATTAATATGAAATAACAAAGGCTGAAATAATTTTACTTTCAAGAAAAATAGTGACATGGATTAACTTAAGTCTACCCCATTTATCTTTGGCTGTGGGCCATCATCTTGATGATGTAACACTTACATATGTATCTTCTTCTCATGTGTCCCTGTAAATCATTCTTTATTGTTTATATCTCACAGAGAAGAGTTGTAAAGAATTATTTTTGAGATTTACGAGGGCTGCTTACTCAAACTCATCAGGTGTAGAAACATCTCTACACAGGGGTGTACACAAGCAATACATATGCCATAGGGGCTTCCAGGTATATCCATAGAGTAAAGCGGGGGCAGAATGAACTAAGAATGTCTGCCAAAAGCCATTTCCGCAGGAGAGCTTCCCTAGTACCATAAAATGTCCTGCATACTGTGTATCAAAAGAGTGTATATGGAGAAAACATTGTCATATTTGCCACTAACCAAAATATGTGATCACAAAGCATGTCCATTTTCCTTGGAAAATTCACTCCTGTGAGGGCTTTGGATTTGTTTGAAAACTAATAATGTATGACTCCAGGTATGGGTTTTAGACTTACCAGTAAGGAGTTTCAAAATAATGTTACTTCTGAATCGACTCCTTTACAGAAAGTCTTCTGTCCCGTTGTCAGCCATTTAATTTTACTGCAATCCTTAGATTTTGCTATTCCTTCATTTATTTACGGGCCTATTTTCTGTCTTTTAAAAACTCATAGACATCCATTTGTCTTATATTCTATATTAACTACAAAGCCAAGAATTATAGCTGTTGTTAATCAAAGGCTCAGTCTATGAACAAATCAGTTGACACAGTCTAAGTAACCAGGAACAAAATGGAATAGGTACCGAAATGAAGGAACAGTGAATAAAACACACAGGCAGTTGAACTTGGTGTTTCTTTGTCACTGAGGAAGGAGACTGTGGAGGACTTAGGGGTAGCCTTCAGGCTAATGTTGGAGAAGAGGTTGCCTTCAAAGTAGCCATAGTTTGTATAATGTTACTTACTTGTATGTTTTCAGAGATGACCATTTGATCTGACTGACCATTGACTGACTGTCAGTCAGTCTGTGTGCTCTTCCCTGGGTAGGACCTTTCTCTTGTTCTAGAGCTTCCCTATTGGCCTCTAGTTGTGTCTGTAGGGTTGTGGCCTCATGGTCTTCAATTTCCTTTGGCATATTTATTGTTGTTGTTCCTTTTGCTCATGTTTAGTGAGTCATGTTGGTGAAGGTTTATGATCTAGAGTCTGGCATTCCTGGGAGATGAAAAATATTGTACAGATTAAGCAGGTTATACCTATGGAGAAAATATTATATATGTAGACATATATACATATGTATGTAGACATACAATAGGTATAATTATATATAATAATAAATAATAATGATATAGTCTTATTGTATTATCAAAAAAAAAAGAAAATATTTTAAAGCAGTATGCAGAGTCAAAAGGTACCATGTTAAGGGTGTTCCAGGTATTATATTGTCACCAGTTTGAGTTGAAATGTCAAATCTCAATTGTGTGGATAGAGGTCTCTGTAAAGTAAGCCTTTCTAAAGCTTATATATAAAATGGTTAGTTATATCTTCATGTTTAGGAGAGAAAAAGGAGAGAGAGAGAGAGAGAGAGAGTTAAATTTGACAGAGTGCAAAACACAGGGGAATATTGATAAGGGCTTGGAGGTGAGAAAGTGAAGGAAGTGAAATCATATTTTAATTTTTAAAAATGACAGACAACTGGAGATGGCATGATGGTTCAGTGGGAGATAGCATATAGCTTTTTTGTGAAAGTATAATATAAAGACCTGAATTTGACTGTTCATGACAGTGAACACCTGTAATTCAAATGATCAGGTAGAGACATGGAAGACCCCAGTTACACTCTTCTGGCTTCCACATGAGCATAATTGAGTGCACAGACCCATGTACAACTCATACACACACACATAAATAGATAGAGAAGAACATAGACATACCTCATGAAAATTCAAAATAAAATATCATAAGTTAATAGTATATCAGAAAAAAAGGATGAATTTCTAAGCACCACTGTAGGTGATTTACAACATGCTATATCTTTTTAAAATCCTTTATTTGTGCTTCTGTGAATACTGTAAAATGAGAGTATATTATAGCAGTGTTGTATGGTGCTAGTATCACATTAGGAAAAACTGATTTTACCTAACTAAAGTATGCAAGACACATTTAAATAAATGTTCGGTCACCAGGCAATGGGATGTGTCATAGTCCAATTTATCCACATGTGTTCCTATGTGGTTTATTATAGAAAACAAGAGAGGTTTATTCTGCCCCAAATATCCTAGGTATGTGTTTACTGACAGATGAAGAAACTGGAAAGAAAGCAGAGGTTATCACAGTGTTGAAAGAAGAGTGGAGAATTATCTATATCAACAATGCCCAGTGTCACCTGCTTACATTAAAACTTTTTGCATAAACAGCTCTGGGGAGAAAGGCATTCTCCTTTCATGAGTTCATCTGTCTCTGTGCTTTCCTCTGAGTATTTTTTCAGTATTCCTTTGTTGACTTGGCAGTTGTAGACTAGAGGCTTCTGCTTATCTCTGGGGAGAATGCTTTTCTAGCTAGTGCCTGATGATGTTGCTAAGATGATGAGGCTCCTGTGGGTTTACCCAGAGCACAATAGAATGTCGTTCACAGAGAACTGAGGTATGTCCTAGAACACCGAAGAGAGGAGCAAATGCACAGGTAGCTACTGCATCCCTCTCCCACCACCGTAGCTCCAGTGTGTTCTTTCTGCCTCTCATCCTCCCCCAGTCTGGTTGAAGGGTGTGGGCACACACTCAACAATGTGTTCTGATGGATGTTCTTCCTTTAAAGGAAAAAATAGGTGAGATGTCAGAGGGGAGAGAGAGCAGCTCAACATTGCCTGATCATTTTTAGTCTGGTGAGCAATGGCTTGCAAAGGAAAAAATAACAGAAAGAAAGGCAGTTGAATGAAAGATGTAAGAGAGTCCTGGTTATAAAATTTTTGCAGTAAGAAAAATTTTATTGTAAAAAATATGGTACTGCTTAGTTAAGGTTGCATTCAGTGCAAATAGTAAAAACTTGGGCTAAGAGTGGTATTAAAAATTCTGATCATGTTCTTATATAACAAAAAATCTGGAGGAGTTAAAGCCCCCCATTATCACCCAGGACTGCAACTCTGCCTGGGTCATGAGCCATAGTGTAATGCTCTCACTTTTTTTTTCTCTTTTTTTCTCTCTCTTGTGGTTTTAATATAGTGTCTCAATAGGACCAAGGAGCTCATAGCATAGCTTCATTCTTTTATAGAAAACTTCTCCTCCAACAGCTTCTACACATGTCCAGAGTGAGTGGTATTAGAGCTCTTTTGTATATTTCCCCCCTGGCTCAGAAGAGAAAGGCATGGGCCTAGCAGATTTCTCAATGAACCATAGTGGGTTTGTGTTATCAGACAATTAAAGATAAACAATAAATGGGAGCATCAACACAAAGATAAGTAACAAAATGATCAAGAGCTATATGATCATCAAGCAAAATTAGCCCATAAAGGTATAAAATAATTTGTGGAAACCAAGAAGGAGAAGTAAGAGTTTCTGGCCCAGTCTAGTTCTGAGTTCTGGACCAGCTATCCCAAATAATAACAAAGTCTTATATTAATTTTATGCTGTTTGGCCTATCATTTAGGCATATTGTGAACTCTTACCCTTAAACTAACCCATGATTAGCCAAGTAGCTTCGTACCTTTTCTCAGAACAGCAATTTTGTCTTCTTTTCTCTGTATCTGCCTGGCATCTCGGCTCTGCTCTTCCTCTTCCCAGAGTTTTCTTAGTCTAGTAACCCTGCCCATACTTCCTGTGTGCCTTCTGGCCAATCAGTGTTTTATTAAACCAGTGGGAGTGAAAAATATTTACAAAGTGCAAGAGCATAATCCCAAGACAACAAGGTCAACTTTATAAGATAGAGTAGAATAGTAGCCAGAAAATACAGGAAAACTGAGTAGAGATGGTTCAGAAAGGCATGTGGTAATGGGCACCAAAAAGATGGAAGGTAGGAATCCCTCCTGGTTCTTTTGTTTGATTCAGTTCAAGATGGATTTAAGAATGATTGTATTAATTCTGGTTGCATTCCAAACACACACAAGTGATTAATGGTTGAAAAGATAGAAATGTATTTTACCCAATTTTATTAAAGTATATTGCATACTTGTGAATTACCACAATCCATCCTATAAAGATGTACAAATTTTAAAAATTAAAGATGGTGACTGTCAAAGCATTGACTAATACCTAAACACTTTGGTTTTTTCTCCTGCTTTGCTGTATGTCTTGTAAAATAATTATGCTCTTGCATTATCAGGGAACATAGAGCAAAATAAAATTTTGACTTTACATAGGGCAGTATTAGGACCCCAGGACAAAGAAAAGGTAAACACCCACATGAGTGTCCCTGACATAACCACTGTGCTCTGGGGCAAAAGGTTCATAGCTAAGATTCATGATTTCCTAGAGCTGAGGTAGTGTCTGAAAACACTTTATGCCTGTTGGCCAAGAATAGAAACATGGCAGAAATTAAGTTTTTCTTATCTGCTTGTCTTTGGCATCTTTATGTTCAAACATAAACATTACTCTTCACTTAAGTCTGTTTGTATCTCATGTCCCCTTTACTGTCTTTGTTCCTCCTATGTACACGTATCACAACTGGTGTGTGACTTTACCATAGTAATCACTACCTTGGAGGTTACCAAGAACCCAACCCCTGCCGTAAGCCTGAATTCAGAGTAGTTCAACTTCTGCTTTCTACAGAAAGGTTACCAAGAGAAATAAAATGTGAGTTCTATGGGTAATTTTTAGTTTTCTATTTTTAAAAGCGGCAAAAAAGAATGGCTAGAGGGGTGGTTCAGTTGGCAACATGCTTTCCATTCCAAGAATGGGGACCTGAGTTCTGATCTCTGGCATCCAGGTAAAAATAGAAAAAGCCAGATGTAGTAGTAGATCTCTAAACCCAACACAAGGGAAGCAGAAGCATAAGAATCCTTGAGGTTCACTGGTCAACAGTCCATCAAATTAATGAGCTTCAGATTCAGTGACAGACTCTGCCTCAAAATGTACACCAAAGTGATTGAGGGAGATACCTGACATCAGCGTCATGTCTCTGCATTTGGAATAAGGTATGCACATGACCCAACAATACTAATATATATACACACACAACACATGCACAAAGAGACACACTATACCCATCACACATATACACATGCACTACATTCACATACATTCAGACACATGCAACACACACACTACATACACACACATATAGACACACACACATACACATGCAATTCATCCACATGCATTCATACAGACAAACATACACAAACAAGCACATCAACACATACACATTCCAGAGGCAAGAAGGGGACAGGCATGCTGGTTCATACTTATCATCCTGGTAACTGAAGGGATGGGCTAAGATAGCTACTACTTCAAAGATACCTTGAACATAGTACATATCAAAAATGGATTTCAAAAAAATCAAAATAAATTCTCTGGATTTCCTCAGTGTCTGTTGTTATGTCCCTTTTCAATTTATGATTTTGTTAACTTGGCAACATTGCTTGCCAGCCTCATGTTCTGTGTGTCACTTGAGTTTTAGAGAATTACAGTATCCACACCCTCACACCAAAGTAATTATAAGTATTTGCTGAGGCACAAGTATGAGCATTAATAAGAATAATAGGCAGATTCTAATGCTATAACCAATTTACACAGGGGACCAAAGTAAACAGTTATTTTTTTTTTTATAGGACTCACACTAGGGCCTGATGGGAGGAAGAAAGTAACCTGAGTCCTCATCCTCAACCTGAACCTGTCAGCACAGGGGCCAGGAGACAGCATGCCAGTGCATGTTCCTCTGAGTCAGAGCTCAGTCCTGGTTGTTTACCTCTGCGACCTCGGTCTTCCTATACTTCCAAATTTAGCCAGTTTCTCTGCCAATTCACACATTCTTCCTCTGCACTCACTAGTTAATCCGAATTATCAGCCTGGGGGCCATTGTGTACAGCTCCAACATGATTCTTTTTTCTCCTGAGTCATTGCTGCTTTTTATCTTTTCTCAAGATTAATCTGATTTTCCTTTCTTTCTTCTTTGTTTTTCAGTTACCCGCAAATATGATTTGGATGCTTCAGTGCCTCTCATTTAGAAAACCTAATCTTTGCTTCCCTTGGTTACCTTGGAGTCTCCAGACTGTCACGCACTAAGTCACTTGTGTGTTTGATGCATAGGTTCACTAGAAATTGAATGAAAGTGGGTGATTATGAAAGAAAAGCTGCGAAGAACACGAAAGAGTTTTGTGTGACTGTCTATGCGTCCTTCCTCTGTCTAGGGAAGATTTCACAACCCTTACTGTCTGTTATTGTTTGCAGCTATAAATATTCTTATCTTATTTATTAAATTATACAGTTAAAAATAAGAGTAAGGATTACATGTATAACTGTGTAAGAGTGTCAGATCTTGGAATTACAGACAGTTGTTAGTTGCCATATGGATGCCAGGAATTGAACTCAGGTCCTCCGGAAGAACAATCAGTGCTCTTAACTGCTGAGCCATCTCTCCAGCCCTAAAAATGAGACTTTATTAATAATAAAAAAAGATTAAAGAATTCTTAGCAATTTATTTTATTTTTATATACATTTTGTAGTACAAGTTTTAAAAGAATTCTAGAAAGTACAATTCTATAATGACTAACTTGTTTGCAATAGAAGTACCACATAAATCAATTCATTTGATGGGTCTTATCTTTTTGTTGTTGTTGTTGTTGGTAGAAAACTACAATTCATTTAATCTCCAAAACTCTTTTTAAAAGTTTTGTCGAAAATTACTTCATGTTAACCTGGTTTTCAAAACTTTTATGCTTATAGAAAACATGATCCATCTGGTTTAAAAAATGAATTTTTCTATTTGTTGGTTCTGTGATAGTCATAGATGTCAAACCCTTTTCATCTGAGCTTCTCATTAGAATTATATAAGGACAGAAGTAGTTGATGCAGAGCCCCTCTCTAAGCCATGGTCTCTGAACACGGAGCCATCTGTTTTGGACAACTGAAAAATACCAATGTGTGGCTGAGTCTGGCAGTCACTTGCTTATCTTGTTCCCTAGATTCTGCATCTGTGGTAAATGAACCTGGCAGTTACAGGACTGGCCCTAATGAACTGGAAGCAGGACCCAGGTTTGCTGCCGCTGGTCCAGTGTCCAGACTAAAACTGACCAGAAATTTTGGGCAATATTGTCTTGATGTGTACACAACTTCTTTAAATAAATGTTGCTAAAATTAATTTAAATATGTGATCATAATAAACTATCAGTGCTAGAAGATTTAAAACATATATTTAATTAGTGTTAGTTGAATTCACTGAGATGATTTAGTCTATTAGGCATGATGATATTATTATTAGATATTATTTTTATTTTTTCATGAATAATGGACTAATTTAATGTAGCTTCATATATTATTGTATGTAACTAAATATCTGCCAATTATTAAAAAATTTTGTGTTCATCTCTTGCATTAATTACCCACTGTTTATTCTTTCTTCTTTAAACAGTCATAGCCTAGTTTCCTTTTGGATAGTAACAGAGAGTGATGTGCAAAGACGTTGATAAAATATTGGGTCACATAGCAGGTGAGGGTTACTGAGAAAATTATCCAAGAATTCTATCACTTCCCATGCTAAAATTACAATCTTGTACTTATAAAACCTTTTACCAATTTATTAATTTTCCTGAATAAGCTGATACTTCAATTGATTTCATTTAGTAATTTAATTAATACAGTTTGTTGATATAGAAAACTAAAGCTGAATGGTAACGATCATAGGATAAACTTGACAGTGAAAAGTCATCCAGGATCTCTCAGTAAGATGCTGCAAGACTGTTTCCAAGCACAGTCAGTGAGGAACAGGCAGAAGGAGGGGCAGATTTTTTTTTTGTTAAGCTTTTTGGAAGTTGAGTGGAAAAGATCTCTTGGATTAGGAGTAATGATCAAAATGAACTTGTATTTCACAAAGGATCATTTTATAATGAATTTGGACAGGACCCAAAGTAGGAAAATAGAATAGTATTGAGGTGAGGGCATCCTTTAATGGCCAAACAGAATTAGTACTAGATTCAACTTGTCAAGATAAAGGTTTGCCAAAACTTGTATGTCACTTCCAACTCCAATAAATATTGATTTAAGCATTAACATTCTTTTTTAAAAATACTGTTGGAGCTTAAAAAGATGTGTTCAGTTCTCTTATAACTTGAAATGTAGTTTTCTGTGATCTATGGAATGACAGTGACTACAATATGTACTTCCACATTAAAGAATGTTTCTCTGTGTAAATCAAAAAGCTGAAGATTATAATTTGAGCTGAGTGTGAGAACTTTTGTGTGCATAAGCCCTAAATTCAATTTCAGATGGAGGGAGGGAAAATGGTTAGAGAGAAAGTTAAAAAGAGGAAGGAAGGGAGGGAGAGAGGGAGAGAAAGAGAGAGAGAGAGACAGGGTTAAGTCTCTACCACAAGGACCAGAATGCAATACAACGAAGTTAGTGGCTAAGGCAGTTAAGCATCAAGTTCAGCCATAGATTAAATATAGAAAAATAAGTTGCATAATGTTTTTTTATTTGGAAAAACTATAATAATTTCAAAAATTAATAAGGCACAAAGCACAAAACAAAAATAAAGAATTTTTGAATAGAATAAAGAATATAAAAGAATAATTGAATGTATTTCATCCACTAAATCTTTTTTAAGTAAATAATGAATTTTTTATTATTGAGAATTTTAGGAAAGAAATTTTTTTTATACTTAAATGAACTCTGAAACTGTAAATGCCAAGCTAAATTACTAATTTTAATGTCTTCCTTC
This sequence comes from Sigmodon hispidus, assembly GCA_004025045.1. Lineage (NCBI taxonomy): Eukaryota > Metazoa > Chordata > Mammalia > Rodentia > Cricetidae > Sigmodon > Sigmodon hispidus. The sequence goes on from PVIH01002702.1 coordinate 165,903, forward strand.
ATTTCTTACCTTATAACTTAATATTTTATTATTTAATAATTTGCTTTCTAGGAATCTACCTGTGATTCCTTTCTGAAGTCTTCATTTGAAAGAAGCTTTCTAAGTTCTGTTTACCTGAAATGCCATGAAGAAAAATCCTATTTTTCTTGTCTTGAAAACAAGACTCATATTTTCTATTCCCTTCCTTACAAAAGCTTTGTGCATAGTAAATGCCTGATAACTAGTTCTCAATGTTGTTGTTTGAGGCTTTATTATTATTATTGAGATGGTGTTTTTCAGTCTAATCTAGAGCCAAAAAGTTCAAACAACTCCTGCTCAGCCTCTCAAGCATACAGAATGATAGGCACATTTCAGCACACCTAGCCTAATAATTGGGTTTTTAAAATATTTTCAACTGAAATACAATTACCTTATTTCTTCCTTTCTCTTTTGTTCCCTCCCTTACACACACACATGTCCAGAAGTAGAAATACAAATGCTCTCTCTGTGTACTGTCACATAATTCATAGCTGATGACTTGGTATTGAACCAGTGAGTTGGCTCATTCCTGGAGAAGACTTTCTTCCACTCTCAGCATTCTTTAGTTGCTTGTAGTTCCTTTTCTATGGGTATAACTCCCTGAGATTTCTCCCTTTTATATTAACATGTCTACTGGTATTGTACTTCTTAAGGTCTTGTATGGGCAGCCATTTTGTTGAGGTATCAAGGGTGAAGCTTTCCTGTCTTTTTTAGAAGATACCATTTCACAGTAGGTTTCCTTGTCTTCTGGCTCTTATACTCTCTCTGTCAACTCTTCCACATTGTTCCATGAGCCTGAAATATAGAAGTTGTATCATAGGTGTATTAATTGGGGCTAGGCACTCCATGATCAGTTGTTTTCCATATTTTTGACCAGTTATGGTTCTTTTGTAATGGCCTTTTTCTGTTGCAAAGAGAAGTATCCTTAAATTTCTTAATGTTATGTGTATGAGCATTTTGTCTGCTTGCATACCTAGAGGGAACAGAAGATGGTCTGGAACTCTCATTACAGATACATGTGCAGTATTGGTATTCAAACCCAGATTCTTTGGGGGAGTAGAAGTGTTTTAATCTCTGGCGCATCTTTCCAGCTCCTAAAAGACATTTCTTTGATGTTTTAGAACAACACTATCAATAGGTATGAGGATAATTATGTAGAACATAGTAATGAGTTTCGTCTATGGTAGTGGTAGGTTCTCTCTAAGGTCTATGGCCTTACTAGCCTGACACCGTTGGCTGGGTTTCTAGTACTAGGAATAATTTCCCTCCTGTTTAGGGAGCCTTAATCTTGATCATCTGTAGCTGCACCGCGCCCAATCCCGTCCAGCAGGAAAAGACACAGCACCAGGATTCTTCTGTGGTAATTGACCAGGTCCTTTATTGTTACAGATACTTCTTGCAGCAGTAGCCCCTTGCAGTAGTTCTTCCTACTCTCCCAACCTGTGCAGCCAGTTTTAAGCTCAAGTCCTTCACTCAGCTAATGCCACGTGGGCCTTCACCATAGGGCCACGCACACGGAAGCAAGCTAGTCAATTCAGCACATCCCATGGATGGAGTTAATTATTACTAGAAGCATTCGCCATCAGGAAGGCAGGGAACAGGAGCCAGCGCCATCTTTAAGGTGCGGCAGCTCCCAACATGTAACAGAAATGGAATATCACAAGTCCAGTGTCAGAATGAGTAGCAAGGTACACATGGACATAGTCCCTCCCACTCAATAGCTTTCTAGAAGAGAAGTCATCATTAAACAGCCAGCAATGCTACAAGTAAGATCACTGCAGCTTCTTGCATTATCAGAAGGAAATGAACAGTGTTTCATCCCAGAAAGTAGCTGATAGTGCCACGTAATAATTGATGGGTGACAATTGCCTCTTCAATGGGTAGTTGAGGAAGGCTTTTTAGAAAATTAGAAAATGATTATTTGAGGTAATGGCTACAGCTGCCATAGTACAAGCTTATGGAGCAGTATGTTAGGAAGAGGGAGTGTTTTATACAAATGCCCAAGACAGTAGCTTAGTGTATGAGTGTAATGTAAAGGAGGTCAAAATGTAAAATCATACAGATATGGACTAAAGTCACACGTGTCCATAAACATACACACACACACACACACACACACACACACACACACACACACACATGTACAAATGCACAATGCACATACCAGCTAGGCTAATATCTATAAAATTATAATAAGTTCTTTCTCTGCCATCCACTCAGTCTTTTTATCCTAATCACTCATATCTAACTTTGGAAAAGATGAAAAAATAATGATCCAAGGAAAGAGGCAATATTTTCTCAAGTCCTGAATGCTCTCTCAAATGACTCTATGCTTGGTTAGTGGGTGGTTTTGAAAATTCATCTATCTGAATATTAATTACTTTAACTGGAGCTGTATAGAGAAAGGGAAGGACATCATCATTTCATAGGAAGGCAGTACATGCACTATCTAAATGGGAGCTCATAACATATCAATATTAGTATTATGAAAATTAAATATTTTTAGCATGATCCTGGTGATGAATCCAACTGTTCAATACATTTGTAATCTATTAATGACTCTTCAGATGTAAATGAAACTTCTTTTATGTTGAAAAAATTTTTAAACAGTTTTACTCCTTTTTTACTACCTCTTTCTTTTTTAAATGTTTTAGTAGTAATTTCTTTACTGTGCCCTTAGTTTCTCTACATCACAGTTCTCAAAACTTCCAAATAATCAATACAAGCTCAAGATAGCCCTTACACAAGATCTTGCTGTATCATTTTTCAGCATTTTATAGGACAGTGAACCAACTTCAAGGCCTCCTCTTGGACTGGTCTTCTGGGATCAAAGAGTTTCTAGTTGTCTTATAAGAAAATCAGTTCTTGAAAAATAAAAGAAGTCCTAAAATAAATATGTCCCTTAAAATAGCTGTATTTCATAATTACAAGATCATGGGCATGTCAGTGATGGGTCATTTGTTTATCATGTTAGTTTAAAATTACTCAATGGACTTTGAGATGCTATTTCTATCCCTATGCCTCCCATTATTTTATATGTCTTCAAACTTGTTGCTATTGTATAATCACTAGGATAGCATAGCTTCAGGGTTCCAAAGACAATGGTAAAGAAACATTATTATATTGCCTCCAAATAAGTATGCAAATGATGTCTATGTAAGGCCATTTCAGCAAATTGAAAACCCAGAAATTATCCATATATATGTACATGTAGGAATGCATATGAAGACTTTTGAGGTCTTTACTGGGGATGTGTTCATTGCAGAAGACAAGCAAGCCAGATGCATGTTTTCAACACTATTCTAAAACTATTTTATCATGCCCAAGTATGTGGCTTGAAATTAAATGAATAATGAACTGAAAAAGAAAGATCCATCCTAAATATGAGTAGTTTCATTTCATGGGCTGAAGTCCTAGACAGAATTGAAAAAGCAACAGTGAGCTGAATACAAGCATTCATCATTCTGCTCCTTGACTCCAGGCATAATGTGACCAGCTGTTTCAATCTCCTGCACCATGACTTCCATGCCAAGATAGACTGTATCCTTGATATGTGAGCCAAAATAAACCATGCCTTTTTCTGCCTTAAAAAAAGACCCAGTAAATGTGGATTCCTTCTTTTCCTTGGAGAGAGTTTTAAAATGGGTGAAGGGTCTTCAGGAGGCTATAATACCTGGATAGAGGTCAGCTATATGTAATATGAGATACCTTAGTGAATTTCTATGTAGTTAAGAGATCAATTTACAGATTTCTGAACTCAAGCCCAATTTCATTTTGCAAATAAGTAAAATTCTAATATGTAATGAATTTTGCAGGATTTCAACTCATATAGTAGTTACCTCTGCTCAAAACTTTACTGCAAGGGTTTTTTTTGCCATTTAAAAAAATTATGCCATTGATGGCAGCACAGCTTGTGGTGTTTTAGTTGCCAATAAAACATGCCCACATTATAAAACATTTTGCAGCAGCTGCAGTTGAGAGGATTCTGTGTTGATGTGCTACCACCCAACAATTCAATTATATCTTCTCGACATAAATACCCTGTCCAAACACTTACTGTCTGAAATATGTTATTGCTATGAATTACTTTCCTAATATTTTTTTATGTAACAGGTATAAGGAGAATTATGCTTTTTGACAAAAGAAAATGAAATGTAGTGTCTTATTTATTGATTTATTTTTACTGTGTCATAAGGACATTATAAAACAACAGTATTTTAAGGAATAATTTTTGTAAGGCAAAGTGAAGAATGATTCTAAAATATGCTATGCCTCCAAAGAGGAGGAGGGTGGTACATATACACTTTCCAGATAAAGAAGGAAAAGGATGAGAGAATCAGTTTGATTTCAGCCTCCTTGTGTGTTAGGCCCTGTGCCCAGCATTTCAAACACATGTCCTCATTTGTGTGCATGGCACTCTGAAATGCTTTGAATATTGTGACCCTGTAGTGCCACATTCAGAGTCGGTGCTTGACATTTGGAGAGTAGAGAAAAAGAGGAGAGGAATAAATGAATAATATTCTTGGCATTCCTGGAATGTGAGAATTATTTTAAAGTTCTATTAAAAAAGTGGCAGTGTCACAGCCTGACTTGAGGTAGTTAATGAAATTTTCACAAAAACATATTATGATGAAACTAGAAAAATTCTAGTAGATGTGTATAGAAATTCACATGCATATGAATATCAGTGCACATTGATGTGCATGTGCTTCCTATTTATAGCTTTCGGGACACATTTGCAAGTGATAAATGAACATTGAAATGCTACACATATGTTTACATCCACTTTTAGATATAAAGGTTTTTCAAAATGTGGTATCTTCACTGAGCCAAATCCCAGGCATTTGAAAAGGACAAAAAAAATTAAAATTTCTAAGATAAACTAAAGACAAGAAGTAAAAGAAAAACCTAACCAAACAATGATACATTCAACAAAACTGCTTTTAAGAGATGTATATACAAAATAAAACACACCACAAATCATAACCAATACATTGTTAGTTGTTTTGACCAAAGAGACTTTTAATAGATCAATAGTGCTTTGAGATTTTTAAGCACTCAAAATGATTTTTTTGTTTAACATTTTAGACATGTTGATCTAAATCCACTGTAAATTTGGGTACGTGAGCGATTGCCTTCCTTTGAAGATGGCCAGGTACAGCTAGAGAGTTGCACTTAGTACGAGTGTGTTTCTGAGCACTTTGTCTTTTCTTCAGCCAAGTATTAATGGGAGAAGGGAATGAGCATGTAGGAGAGGCTATGCTCAGAAAAGAGGATGCACGTGTTGAAATGAGGTCATTTTAAAGTCACATGTTACAGACAAATTGAAGATTACTAAAATAATAAAAGCCCCTTGATAGCAAATTTTAGAAACACAAAAGGATGAGTTTATTCAAGAAAGAATATAAGGTGGCAAAGAGGCGGTTCAGCCAAATAGATACCTGCTGCCAATCCTGAAGACCTTAGTTCAAGCCCCACAATATAGTTGGGAGGAGAGAACCAATTCAACAAGTTGTCATCTGACCCCTACACACACATGCCCTGTATAAATGCTCAGCTGCATGCATACACACATACCGATTATAGATATTTTACAAAAAGAGATTATGTTCATTTATCTAATTGGAAACTGTGCATATTACCATCTTTAGGCAGAACTAGATTTTTACACAGCTGAAACGTTATTCTACCCCATACCCTTCCTTCTCCTCTTTGTATTTATTATATGCTGTAAAGGAGTCTCATTATGGGGTGCTCAAACTACCATGTCACAAATATCCTTATCTTTTAATTAATTTATTTATTTTTGAATAAAGTCTCATTTATTATCCATGTATCCCCTTGTTGAAACTCCCTTCCCCCTCCCACCCCTCCCAGTCACTCTCTCTTCTCCCCATCTCCTTATCTCCTCCTCAGCAAGGGCAGGAGGTCATAAGGTCCCAAGGTGGCTTAGTTCAGCATCCACTCCTTGCAAGTCTGATTTCCTCATCCCAACATCAAGACTGGGTCAAGTGTTCCTCTGGAGGGAATGGGCTCCAAGGTGCAGGTTCAAGGTGCTTCCGATCCCAAGCTGTTCAGTGATTGTGGTTTGTAGCTTGGGTGTGCTTTTGCTTTTTGTTTAAAGTCCACTAATGAGTGATTACATCCCCTGCTTATCTTTCTGGGTTTGTGATATCTCGCTCAGGAGGATAATCTCCAAATCCAACCATTTGCCTATGAACCAGCCATTAAAGGCTAGGCTCACAACCAAATATCCTTATCTAATTAGACTAAAACTACGTAAAGCATGGAGACATTTTCTTGTTTTATTTCATTTATTTTTGTTGTTGTTGTTTGTTTCTTTGTTTCTTGAATAGACCAGGGTAACATATCCATGAGAGGAATGTATTTTGTTAACTGGCCTGACTGAAACCATGTCCCTTTAAATGGAAAGGAAGAGCTTCAAACCATATGCACTCAGAAGGAGAAATAAGATTCTGTAGGCATTGGTTGCTGGTGGCCTCACCAGGGAGGCAGCCCCAGATATTGAGAACATTTTAATATAGCAGTTACATAAAACTAATCACACTGCACTTTATTTTTATGAAATTTTTGTTTACCTCTCATATAGTACATCCTAACCACAATGTTGCCTCGCTTCACTCCTTCTTTCCCACAACATCCCCTTTCCTCCAAATCCACTCCTTGTTCATTAGCCTTCAGAAAACATCAGGCCTCTCGGGGGTAGCAACCAAACATGATGCACATAACAAGATACAAATAGAGAAGGAACAAACCTTATGTCAGGGCTGGGCAAAACAACCCAGTAGGAGGAAGAGTCCCAAGAGTAGTCAAAAGAGTTGGAAACACTTCCCACTGCCACTGTTAGGCATCCCACAAGAACACCAGACTGCACAACTCTAACACATATGCAGAGGACCTCGCTCAGACCCATACAGGGCTCGTGATGTCACTTCAGTTTCTGTGATTCTCCATGTGCCTCACTTAGTTGATTCTATGGGCCTTGCTCTCCAGGTGTCCTTGAAAGTTCTGACTCTGACAATCCCTTCTTCCCCTTTTGTGGGGGAGGGAAGAGGTGTCCCAGAGTTTCCCTAGGGTTTGGTTGTAAGTCTCTGCATCTGCTCCCATCTGGTATCGATCTAACAATCCAAACTCCTTAAGACTGAAAAAATTTTGAGATGACAGAGCTTTAAGAGCAGAAGAGACTTTGTAAATGATGCATTTGAATATTATAACTGTCATTATCTATTAAGAGTTTGCATACTTCAACTTAGACTTGCTGATAGCAAAAGTTGCTTGTGCTATGCCATTGTAACCCACTTCAGAAGAATAATATAAAATATGTATGAAATTAGTATAAAATATGAATCCTAATTTTATTACAATTATCCACAATGTAGCTGAAACATATTTTGGGCATTGCACCTTGATTTGAATGACAGAAATTATTATCAAAAGTTTATATAAAATTGCAAAAAGTATACTTCATTGTTTTCCTTTCATAGCCATGTTATCATTTATTAAACTTCTGTTTTAGAATACCTGGCTTGTCTAAAATATGTGTTAGAAAATAATGTTGCGTTCTCTTTTTTAATCTTATATTTTAGTTCCTTAGACTAATATTTGTCCCAATTACTACTGATAAATGTAACTTGTGTTTCCAGAAAAGAAACATTCATAGTCATATGAGCATATAAATAATTACATTTAACTACTGTAAGCAATTTTTTAAAAGATAATTTACAGAAGGTGTTCTAAAATATTAAATGTATTACGAAGTAACTACTGGTGCCTGGAAGATAGATATTTGAGGCTTTCTCATTGCCTGTTTTGACCCACATTTGAAGATTATGTGACTGTTATCCCAGAAGTCAGATAAGATCTCAGGCCCCAAAGACTTTTGTGTACATTACTGCTCATTTCAGCTTATGGGAGCTGGTGACACTGTGTGAAAAATTAGGTACTTGCTGTCTGGAAATGTCCCGAGGCACTCTGAATCTGAGACTGAGACCTTGGCAGTGTCTCTATCACTAAGACAAGAAGGACTTGTGGGCTACATGTAAATAATGGTAATTGCTCCTCATCCTCGTGTTTACACTGCATAGCACACTGCTTTGTGCTGCTGACCAGACTTTTCATCTACCTCAAAACTAGGAATTAGAGGAGATGGTAGTTTCACTGACCTATGAAAGCTTATTTAAGGTTTCAATTAACTAGAGTTCTTTGTCATATTCAAGTCCAGATTATTAAATTTTATAAGGATTACTGATTCTTAAAATTTCAAAGGTCAAAAATTGAAGTATAAATAGATACTGTAATAGGATTAAAGAGCAAAAAGAGAGAATAGTGAATCTGTTCATTGAGTATAATGAGATTATTCCCAGGCAGATGAGGCCTTAACTTAAGCAAGAACGCGAGCTACAAAAAGCAGATGTTTCTCTGCAGTTTCTATGAACTCATGGCCTCTGTGGTTTGCTGAAGATGTTAATGCTGATTTCCTTAATGTATTAGAAATAATTATAATGGTCTCAAAAAGTTTTATGGAAATAAGTAGATTTTTATGAACCTGAAGTTTATCTATAATGTAGCTATTTTAATTATGATAACCAGAACAAAATTATAAGTCAAAACACATAGTCATTACCATCTATACCAATTTTCAAAAATATAAAATGTCTCAAAGTAAAGGTCTTTTACACTGTAAGCTAGGCTAGTTGTAAACTCTGTAGGTAGCCTCCAACACTCCCCAGTCTGCTGGTCCCAAGTCTTGAAAGTCTTGTTACTCTAGGCATGTGCCACCATGCCTGAGTCATCAAAATCATACATTAAAATATTGTGTGTTATAGCTACATTGGCTGGTACTTTCAACAAACTATCAGAGCCAGCCAATTACATGATTGTTTTTATAGTGATATTATTTAGTTTAATGTTTGTTTTAACTGTGTCTTTAAGATAGCTTTTAAATTAGGAATCTGCATTCAACTTTTCTAGAATGGTGACTTTGCATTAGCTGTAATAGACATCTGTGATATAAATAAAGGTTCTTATTTTGTTTCATACTATAATTTGGCTTATGGAATGTTGCCAAGGTCCATACGTTACAGGTTTGATCTCTAGGATAGCAGATGTGAGACATTATTGCTCTTTAGGTGGTGGGTCCTGTGGTAGGTCCTTATGTCATCAGAAGTGCACCCATAAAGAGGAGTATAGATTCTCTTTCTCTTTTCATTGTGCTTTCAGCCAGCAGGTAAGAAGTGGACACATGCCAAATGTTTTGCCCTTGCCATCCAGTACTGTGTAAGAGGCAAAAAGCTAAGGCTTACCCATCCCTTGAATAGAATACTTACACACTGAGTCAACCTAAACCTTGTCATTCAGTAAGTTAACTATATCAGATATTTGTTATAGTAACAGAGCTCTGACTTGAAACTAAATCTGGGGCAGGAAAGATTCAATATGTTATATGGAGTATTCATACTATTGATTCAAAACACTATGATTTTTTTAAAAAGCACAGATTATTAAAATTAAAACTTCTATATTCAGTATTAGTTGTAACAATTCACAAGTTAGTGTTGTGGTATTTGTATGTGTGTGTGTGTGTGTGTGTGTGTGTGTGTGTGTGTGTGTGTGTAGGTAACAAAGCCAGTCACTATGAGAAATGAATACGTATAACTGTCACTGAGGGTCTTGATCTCAGGATCTCATTTCCAAAATGAAAAACAACAACCATGATCATTCCTAAAAGGGCTGTGTCCATCTGTAACTTGTTCTTCACAAACTGGTATGATATGTGCTCAAAGCCACTGTCATTTAAGTAGGGGTACAGGAGTTGGAGACATTTTCTGAGAGACTGTATCTGAGGCTTAGTTCTTTCCGATGCCTATGTGAGCTTGCATTACTGTGGGAATATTGCCATTCTCAGCAAAGTAATCAGGAGTCAGTCTGTGAAGCCAGGACAGACAGTCTACCCTTTACTGAGTTAGACTCATTTATGCTCCTCTATGACCTTCAGTAATGCCCTTATGAGCAGCTAGAAACTTCAAAATTTTTTTAAAAAAAAAGCAGTCCTCATGGGAAAATACTAAAATCAAAATGGTAATTAATAAAAATCAGAGATTGAGGCTAAGGAGATAGCTCAGTCAAGAATTTCCTTGTCATGCAAGTGTGAAAACCTGAGTTTGGATGCTCAGCATACACATACAAAGCTAGAATTAACAGTACACATGTGCCTGGGAAGGAGACACAGGCAGATCACTGGAGTTTACTGGCCAGCCAGTATGGAGAGATCAGTGAGTGCTAGTGAGAAACCCTGTCAGAAGAAAAGTTCAATGACTGTCAACACAGGGAGGATGCCTAATGTCACTTTCTAACCTCCACATGTGTGTACTCATGAATACAAACACACAAGTCATCTTTAAAAAGGAATAGCCCAGAATATAGGTGAGATATGCAATAATTAAAATGATGAGGCAAATACAGATATTTTGTTACAGCTGGTGCATAGTTAGAAAAGGAAATGCTCTAGTAAGTCTAAACAAAAGGATCATGGAAATTGAGAAATAAATGTGTTTCACAGATTAGAATGTGTATGAGTTTACTGGTATATACCTATGCTACTTGTCCCGTACAGCTTCACGCCTCATTGTTGAAATGTCTTCTAAACTTGCATTTCATTTTCAAGTGATAGGTTTAATCCATGCCCATTGAGAGATATAGCCCAACTTATAAAAACAAATATGTAACATGAAAGACTGATTCATCTCTCAGTTCACAGTACATTGGTGTTGCTATTCCACAAAATACCTTTTCATATGATTATTTTAAAAATTCTTTAAATTCTTTGTAGATAAATTTTCAATACCATCTTTCTACACAGACACCTTTGGTACATAGTTAATGTAAAACCTTACATACTATTTCTTGCCTATAATGGTCTATACAAACTCATACAAATAGCATATAATATAAGTAATATATCTTAAAATTGACTTTTATTTATTCAAACAGGAAAGAAAGTTCTGTAAACTAGTAATATCCAAAGATGTGGGATTGGTAGAGTACTTACTATATGTAGAAAGAAAATGAGAAACAAAATAAGAAAACAAGTAGCAAGAGGAAAAACAAGAAAGAGAGACAGTAGTCCCAGGAAGTCAGCACACAGACCTGTGGAGTAAGGTGACACAGGAACCCTCAGAAAAAGCTAGCAGGCTGTAGACTTGGGCAGAAAATGATGGCGCAGCATTTATCAGGGAACTCTCAGGTCTGGTCATCAATCTTTTCAGCTTGTTGCTAAGGCCTACCTTCATGATCTAGGTAACCACCTTTACTCAGAGTGATCTGGTGACTGATCTTAACCACATCTACACGGTAAGATATAGATTAGTATTTGACCCATGACTGGGAACTATAGTTTGAAGCTTGTGTAGGGATGGAACAGAAACTAGCCATTGGCACAATCATCCTTAACTTGGGAACTGCTTCCAAGTCCTGCTATTGAATGAGTTCGATAACCAATGGTACGGAGCATAGTTTGTGAGTCACCCTAAGAGCTTTGTATGCATTCACTTGTCACAGCAACTTCACAAATTTTTTCCAGGCAGTGCAGTGGAACAAAGATGTAGAGTTACAGCTGTCTTAAAGATGCTAAAGAAGCAGGTACTCTTTAAAAGATTCTGATTTTATTTAGTTTTCTCTAGTGTTCTAATTACTGGGTGCTGTGAAATTCTTATTAAAACAAGCCATAGGAAACTGGTTTACTCTGGTTGTTAATACTTTATCTTTATACATTTTTATCATGTGCTCCTAATGACCAGACTAATAAATAATTATTGGAGAAAACCCACCCTTTCTTCTATCCATGTTCTCCTCTCTGAGTTACAGTTTCTAGGAGTAAAGCTATGCTTCCTAATGAAGTCTCATTTGCCCTGTCTTCCCCGATGCAGCAAAACAATGGTAGCACTTTTTTTTTATCACCCACACATTTTTTTCTACCAAGAAATAAACAACTCTGAACTTAATGTGATGATAAAATTAGCTCTTTGACTCAGCTCTCTCCCTTGTATGTGAAAGACAACCCTAGTCTCCCAATGTTTATCTTTATTTTTTAAGTAATTCTGCTTGTGTTTGCTCTTCTTTTATTTTGGCAGCAAAGTTCATAATTTTAATTTGTACTGATAAAAATTCTATATAATAGGTGCAGGAAGGATCTAAGCTAACCACAGGTACTTAGTGGAAAAGGCTTCCATACATGCAAACTTCTAAAAGATGTATATCCAGATGTCTGGTGTAGATACTGATGGATGTTTTCTCTAAAACCTTAGCTTCTGTTATCCTTTTCCAAGATTTTATATTTAATGATTTAAGCTTAAAAGTAGAGTTGGTACCAAAGAGCTTTCTCCAAAGGTCCTGTACCAGTAAGTGCCATACAGTCATTGAGGTTATTCTATACATTAGTCATATACCAATTTTCTTTTTAAATTCTGAACTCTGATATGTTGACTAAATGTTTTAAATTTGTAGAAACTTTCAGGGAAGAGCAGCATTTTTCTGAATGTGTTCAGAGTGTCAACACTGGGAAGAGTTGCCTACCAAGGTCTCTTTGTTAACTTTTCAACTAAATGTTTAATGCAATGAATATGGCATCTTTTTTTTCCCACAGAAGTAGTTTCTCAGAGCTCTTTGAAGAAAGATTTTTCATTCTTAGCATTGTTTTTGTTTGTGAGTGATAGAAATCCAACAATCATTCAATGAATAATTTGAGTTTCCATTTTAGGAGAGAAAGAGCAGAGATCATTTGAACACTTAGTCTCCTAATTATAAACAAACTGATGTTAAGTCATACTCCCATGACTTTGCTTTTCTCAGTGTTGAAGAACTGTGCTTGACTTCTTCCTAGAGACATAGATAAAACGGAAAAATAGGATGGAAATGAAGCCCAGAGAATCAGAGCATCTTGGATTTTGATGTTATTTCTTTCCTGGTGTACTTCAGTTTTCACTCATTAACTTCCATAGCAGAGAACAAGTCCACTCTTTAATTAAATCAATATGAGTGTCTTATTTTTCACTTGGTATTGATAGGGATCTTCATTACATGACATTAATTTCTATTCACATTTATGGACATGAAATAGAATTTTTTCTGAGAGATATTTTTAGCGTTTTACCAAACAAGAAATATAAGTGGTCAATAAACATTTAAAAAATCATCCAACATCTTAGGTCAGCAGGAATATGGAAATTAATACAGCATTTCATCTCATTTCAATCAGAGTGTCTGTCAATAAGAAAATAAATTAGTCAAATGCTGATGAGGATGTGGTGAAAGCACCCTTATACAATGCTGGTAGAGTGGAACCAGTGTAACTATTGTGTATGTCAATGTACATATTCCTGAAAAAACTGGATTACCCCTCCCCCTCAAAATGAAACCCCCTGAATGTACTTATGTCACTCCTGGGTGAATACTTAAAGGACTCTAATTACTATCACAGAGATCAAAGCATTTTTTTTTCCTGCACCAATTATAACAAAAATGGAACCAACAGAGATGCCAATCAACAAATAACTGAGCAAACAAAATGTAGTACATATATGCAATAAAATTTCATTAAGACACACAAACAGAAAATTGTGATATGTGAAGGAAAATGGATACTGTTATATTGAATATTGAAAATGGATATTGTTATATTAAGTAAAATAACCTAGGCTGAGAAAGACACTCATATTTCTCTCATATATAAGTCTAGACTTGAATGTGTGTGTGTGAGTGAGAGAGATAGAAAGAGAGAAGAGAGAGACAAGACAGAAGGAGGAATAAGAGAGGGAGGCTGGGAATAGAAAAGGCAGTAGAAAGTGGACTTTTAAGGGAGAAGAAGGAAATGTTTGTGACATTAAAACAGGAGGTGGGGACTCTTTAGAGGATGAAAGGAACAATCATGAATGAGGAAGAGTGATTGTGAAAGGGTGTCAGAAAGCAAGAGATGAGTAAGAACAAAGGACAATGACATAGATCTATGAGGATATCACAGTCAGACCCATTATATTTTTAAAAAGGAATAGAGACCTTTAGACAAAAAACAGTAGAGTCTGCATGGAACCTAGACCCCCTGTATGGACTAGATCCTCTACAAGGAACCTAGACCCTCTGCATGGACCAGACCCGCTGCATGGACTAGACTCCCTGTTTGGACTAGATCCTCTGCAAGGAACCTAGACCCTCTGCATGGACCAGACCCGCTGCATGGACTAGACTCCCTGTTTGGACTAGATCCTCTGCAAGGAACCTAGACCCTCTGCATGGACTAGATCCTCTGCAAGGAACCTAGACCCTCTGCATGGACTAGACCCTCTGCATGGACTAGACCCCCTGTATGGACTAGATCCTCTGCAAGGAACCTAGACCCTCTGCATGGACTAGATCCTCTGCAAGGAACCTAGACCCTCTGCATGGACTAGACCCTCTGCATGGACTAGATCCTCTGCAAGGAACCTAGACCCTCTGCATGGACTAGACCCTCTGCATGGACTAGACCCTCTGTATGGGCTTGATCCTCTGCAAGGAACCTA